>JAVSBS010019315.1:10751-23297 GCA_033124195.1 Coracias cyanogaster
CCTCAACCTCCCCTGGTGCAACTTGAGGCCGTCTCCTCCTGTTCTATCACTTGTTCCCTGGGAGAAGAGACCAACTCCACCTGGCTCCAGCCCCCTTTCAGAGGGTTGTAGAGAGCCAGAAGGTCTCCCCTGAGCCTCCTTTTCTCCTGGCTGAACAACCCCAGGTCCCTCAGCCGCTCCTCACAAGACTTGTTCTCTAGACCCAAAAATAGTTTGCATTTTTTTCAGAAAAAAAGACAAGACTTTGGACCTACAAAACAAAGCTTCCCGTGTCACTGACAAAAACAAAAAACTCTGCTTTGCAACAAAAGTGACGATGCACCAGTCCCTATAAACCAACCCACCGTTTCATGATTAGCATTACCTGTGATTTACAATTTCTACTGTTCCATATTGTTCTAACCACAGTTTACCAATAATTACATTATGTACACAACAGGTTGGATTTGTCCATGTATAAGCTTCATTATGTCTGTAAAGAAAAGAGAGAAATAAATCATTTCCTTGTGTTTGAGATGGAATGTAAACCTGTTTTCAATTCCATTCGTGGCAAGGGCAAAATATTTAGCACTCCTATGAACAGCCAGCAGTTAACTTCAAAACAGAAAAGAAACAGACTTTTCTTCATAAGCCAACGTGTTGTATCTAAACATTAGCGCAAGTTAATAAAGTGATATCCCCTTTATTTTAATTCCTTCTCAAAGATCTGAAATCTCAACTTTTACAGCTGCTGTGCTTTTGATTACAAATTCCAGCCCAACAGAAACTGCAGCCCAGGAATTCATCTTTTTTTTTTATTTGCACTTTTAAAGTGGTGTGTGATACAACATAATACTCGCAGGAGAACCGGACTGACAAACTAAGGCCTAATAGTGTCTTCTACTCAGCTACTGCAGCAGCACCGCAAACGTCTCCCTACAGCTCGCTCTTGTAAACCTCGATCATAATCTAGAGAGGACCCCTTTGTGATAAAAAAAAAGCACTGAACGTAAATATTTGAGTCTTCTGGCAGAGAGGTTAGTCACCACCAGTTCTGGCAAAGGCTTGGTATGAAGACATTCCTCCTCGAGGCTTGGTCAGACTAAGCCACTTCGACAGCTCCTCGTTTTACAAACGCTGAGTGATAAAGGCTTTTGAACCTCAAGAGTGACATGAGTCCGCAAACTGGGTAAGTGGTTTCCACAAATATGCCACAAGTCTCCACGTCGGTTTATAAGTCTGACATGAAGGCAATTTGGGGGGCATGTGTGTGGTTTTGGGGTTTTTTTGGTTGGTTACTTAACATCAGTGGGACACGGAGCACTCCATTCGAGCTTCATAAACATGACATTTAAAAATCCAGTTTATTACTCGGTTTCCTCCTTTCCCCAAAGAGTTACTGAGAAGGAAGAGAAGTCTTAGAACTGCAGAATTTTCCACTTTGATTTGTGAAAAGCTTTACTAAGATGAGTTAACAGATTCTAAATCCTTAGATGACATTATTCTAAGAGTGGTCAAAATGTTACACAACAGGATTCCTGTTATCACTAGCTCAGCAGAGTCAAAACCATCTATTCTCACTTATCTTTCCACGCTGGTAAAAGAAATACAGAAGTCAGATGGTTGGCAATGATTCCTTCTTAGGAAAGCTTGCAAACTCTATTTTCTTACAAAAAGTACACAAACAAGCGGTGTCCTCTTTGTAACAAATACCTTGTACTTCTACTTCCACTAAGTACGGAGAGAACGCTCCTACTTAACGTTTCCAACCAGTCTGTCATTCTCCCGTGCAGAGAAAAAAAACCATCACTGAAGTCTATTTTCCACAGCAAATTGTCTTCAAGCATACTTTAGAACAACGACTGCTTTTCAAGTGGGGAACAAAATACCAGAACCCTCCAAATTCATCCCACCAGCCTTAGCACACGTTTTTATCCATGAACTACTTGACCCTGAAAGCAAGAACACAAGACACTCATGGCCAGCACTGGTCAATTAAAGCGCTTCTTTGTGCTGGAGAAGCAAGGAAGAAGTGTGTTTTCTAATACATGTTTTGAAAACGCAGTCCTGGTGAACATAAACGCAGCACTTAACGTTGACTTGCAATTTTGCTTCCTAAACAGTTACTTGTTGGTTCAGGCCCTGAGCAGTTCTCAGACTACTGGAACCAACAGGGTGGTATGAATCACAACACCCAGAGGCTCAAAACTTGATTTCAGCTTCTGCTGCTAACTTGAAGTCATTATTTCAAACAAATGCTTTAATCATTTATATTCCAGTTTAAATCCGTGCCCTGTCATTTGATTAGGCAAAGCAAGAATTTTAATAGTCTTCTAAATACAGGCTCTCGCTCAATCAACAAACTTCATTTTTGTCACATCTGCATTCTACTCTAACATTCATAGTTCCCTCTACATTCAGAAGAAACTTCCTCTATTTCCATCACCATTTATATTCAAGAGCAGTTCACATTTTCATAAGATTTGGAGGATTTGGACAAATAACCCGTACTTTCAAAAGGAACTACAGGAAAAGCCAACACTTGCCATGGCAGGTAAGTTCACCCTTTACTGAAACCAAATGTCCAGATATTTCCTAAGATGACATTTCAGCACCACCTCAGAGTCAAGCCTGAGGAAAGCTTTTCTAAAACCACCTTGAAGTGTTCAATTGCAGAAGACTTTTGCTGCAACTATTACCTAGTGCATCCTTGTGTCCTACTTGGGAAAGCTCAGGAGTCTTCTGTGCCACCAAAGCACAAACCAACTGGCAGAAAGTCACATCATTTATGAGACACACACAATGAGACACGAGCCTGGGAGTCATCCGGAGGAGGGAGCAATCCGAATTTTAACAGGAAGGTGATCACACACAGGAAGTGCTAAACAGGTGACAAAGCAATCCTGGCAAGTTTCTCACCTTCCCTCATCACTTACAACAGCTATTCTGATGATACTTTTCACACAAGCAATTAAAACCAACAACAACCTTTAAAAGCAAGATGAGCTTAAATAGCCCAGTAATAGAATTGTATATCTCTTTACATTTTACCTGCCTTCACAGAACTAGATTTCAGTAGCATTCAATTTTTAAGAAATGTTAGTTTTCATAGTGGAGAAACTGGGTCGAATCAACAGCTATGGAAGGATGGTGTAACTTAAAAGAACCAAGCCTTGACATTAAGCAGTGAAAAGTAACTTCTACAGAAACTCTTACCACCTCTTCAGCAAGTGGTTTTTAGATAATCACCTATGAAGAGCCAGTAGAATGTTTATCATCTATCTTTTTATTCAGGTAAATGTTAAGGAGGTCAACATATTAAAAAAAAAACAACAGTATTTGATTCTCATACTCACTTCAGAAGCTCCAAAGTAATTGTTCCCCGAGGCTCCGCTTCTATACTCTTTCCCCAGAATTTTAGTTTGGGATAGATTGATCCGTGAAAAATAAAGTCCTTATTGAGGCCTTCAGAATAAAATGCGCTAATAGGTGGGTGGTGGCTGACTTGCTCAGATATAAACCTAAATCCTAAATCCTCCCTAGCAACAACAAAAGAGAGCATTAAACAGCATATTATTATTTTTTGAGTTACAAGAGAAAAGAGTTACTTAATACTTTAACAAATTTTGGAGGATTTTTAGATTAAACCAAAGGCGAGACTTTCCCTTTCCTAGTCCCATGACACATTTACAGTTAGTGAAATGAAAGAATTTGTCCTCTGAACACGTCTCTTAAAATCCAAAACCCACATTCAAACACCTGAATTATTTTCTACCCAGAAAGGTGTCTAATGAAGTTTCCCTAAAATAACTCATGAAAATACTGAGACTCTCCAGGCAGCAGGAGAAGGTCTGACTGAAAATTCTCTTCTCCACTGCAGACATATCACCCACTTATTTAAGCAAGCTGGAAATTCTTCAGACTAAGTCCTCTATCTGACACGATCAGCAAAACACCATTTAAATTAATTGTGTCTGGTCAGAAAACGTCTTTGGTGGAAGAACATGGACCAATTTTTCTCTGAATGATTCAAAGAATACTCGGCCTAAACCTAGAAATAAATTATTAACTTTTATAACAATTCCTCCAAATCTTTGAGATAGTTTTGGGAAAATAATTTCACCTATACTAAAAAAAAAAGCTTTAGTAGATTTTTATTTATTTCACTGAATAAACAACCAAACTAGTGTAAGAGTCTGCTAACTCAAGAACACAAATAGCCCCAGCTCCCAATTTAAAGTAATTATTACCTGGTTAATTCATAGGTTTCTCCTAACAGCGGGTTAAATGGTTTGCCAGTTCTCTCCCACTGAGAGGCTACAGCAGAAACTGCAAAAGCAGCTACAGCCTAAAAGCAAATTAAGAACATATTGTTATGAGAATAGTACATCAAAAGTTTAATATATTTGTTGCACATTACGGTATTTCATTATTCTTCCCCAAAAAAGTGCTATATATTGCTTAAGGCCAAAAAACTCATAAGTCACAATAAGTGAACCAGAACTGGGGAAATACAAGCAGTTAACAAGAAGCTTATTTCCAAAAGGAATTATTTTCTGCAGTAAACGTTGTGAGGTTACACTCTGCCCCATGCTTCCCCACCTACCTCTAACAGGACAGCCTGTTTTTCTTAATCTGCTTTTTAAAATGTGCTTTCTCCCTGTTTTGACTGTCCCCACACTCAGCTTACTGGGAACAGAGTCTTGCTTTTCCTAGTGCCAGGCAAGCACTATTTCTAACATCGATGAGATTTCTTGAATCGTACCAGCAGGTAAAAAGGACACTTGGAAGCTCCTGCAGGCTGACAAGTAGGGGTATGTGCCACACAAACACAGAATATAAGATACACATTCCAGTAAAAACGGAGCTATGAGCAATACCAGTATAACCTAACGTACACTGCCCTGGTTTCCATATTCAGTTCCTCGTTCTGAGACCAGCCAGGTACTATATTCCACTCCCAACAACCAGTTTTGGAGAAGAAAAGAGCGGTAAAGCTTGTTTCTGTCACAACAATTTTTCATCCAGTAACTTAGAAGTCTTGGAGCCACTCAACAAATCAATTTAGGGTGACTTAAAGCTAAGATTTCATCTTCACAACACATAAAACCACAGAAAGAGTCACAGTGAAAGCAGTCCTGGGCTTGAACATCAAGTGTGACAGTGTCACAAGCATCGGATACAGCCACTATGAAACTAGAACTTGTCTAGACCGATAAATATGAGCATTCTTATGATAGACCCAGAGAAAGAAATACAATCAAGTGAGAAATTATCTTAAAATGAAAGACTGTGAGAGAAAGACTTCTCCTGAGGTAACCAGAAGGTGGTAGCTGTTACTGACCTGCATTCTCTCCAGGGGGTCTGCATGACTACAAGCCTTATTAATGAGGTATATATGTTCCATATATTCTGTTATCCGTTGAAGGAAACTCAATGGCTCGTTGAAGACAATGGGCATCGTAATCTTAGACAGCTCCTACATAATGAAAGGATAAGAGAATTTCTTAGACATAAACTAAGTTGACAAATGACAATAAGAAGAATTCTGAAAATAACTTGTGGGTGAGTTTATGGCATTCTTTAAAAGACGTTTGGCAAGCCTATAGTAGACCTCTAGGAGTCTGAAAGGGGCTCAAAGTGCAGCAGAAGCCTACTAGCCATCTGAAATAAACAACTTCAAAAAGGGATCCAGCTAGTCTCGCAAATTCCAGAAAAATGCTGCCTTCTATTTTGTGGTCTGCACAAACCAGAAGTTAAGATTTCCATAGATAGCAGCAGTAATGTGCCAGCCAGCTCATTACTGATATTTAAGGACCACATATTCCTTTGAAATCCTCACATACCTATTTGCATAAAATCTAACTATTTTACTGCAGTAACCACAAATTATTTTTTGAAAGGAACAGTTACCTAAAGAATAGGATTGGAACTGCTCTAACAAATTGTAGTGGCTTTATTTAAGCAACCTGTTATTTGCATGAGAACGGTACTCATTTCGCATGTGGATAGAAGACATGAAGTTCACAAGAGATTTCCTCTTCCCCAGGTCTTTGGCTATATCCAAGCAAATTTAGCCATTTAATTAGAAAGCTGCGCTCATGACTGAGCACTACAGCATCACTGAAATGCTTAAAACTTAGTGAAAAGAAAGTTTAAGATGATGTTCCCGACAGAAAAATAACAAATGCAAAATGCCTCAGGTATTATTCTGTGTCTTAAGGTTCAAGCGATAAAATTAAGCAGTTGAAGTTAGGAGCCCAAACATCAGCGTGTTTCATCCCAACTAACTTACCAGCCCAATGCACTTTTTCAATATGCTCCACACGCTAAAATCACTTCTAGAAAACATTGGGGCAGGTAATGATGTCCTGTAATTGGAAAAAAAAAAAACAACTGTCATTATCAGTCCCTTAAACAGCAAGACATTTTCATTTGTAGGTATTGGAGTGGTTTATAAAGGAAGCCAAGCATTAAGCCAGAGCTGACACAGGAAGCAGACAAGTGAAATGTCTTTTCCAAGGAGAACCATAACGCCCCGAAAGATAACGAGCCAGCACGTACTCAATTCTCATTCACTGTGTAGTGCTCGGTGCTCACCTGTGTCTCTTAATTCCATTTTCTTGAATCTCTGTCTCTCCGTTCTGCTTCCCAGTCCTATTGCTTTGGTGTGGCTCCAGATCAAGCATTTCTGCAACTTTATGATTTGCTTCTGAAAAGTCTCCTGAAGAATTGTCAGAATCAAAGCCTGTATAAAAACCACAAGACAATAGCTTTCTTAGAAAACTTATTGTGCCACTCACATTTTGTAACTCTCAGAGCGTAAGTACACTTACACCAGCTTATTTTAAAGAATATCAGAGTAAAAACCCTCTATTCAGTAACCTCATTTCCACTTAGAGCCAAGCATTGCATTAGAATCAAGCATTCTCAACTAATTTTTCACACTGCTGGCTATAAAACCATTTTAGAATCTTACGAGTTCCTCAGTGGCTCCTAATCAGGTTAGCTGCATTGTCTCATCTTCAGAGCTGCAGTGCAATTCCAATAATTTTGTTCAGTATTGTAGTTTTCCTCAAAGACTTTAAAAAAATTTAACTTACCCAACTTCTAACAGGCAAGAGGCAAAAAAAAAGAGAAAATGGCCATTTCACAATCCAGCGGTAAACACCCAGACTACTAGAGCAACAGAAATGTAGGATATCTAACTTCTTTTTGCCGTCCACACGTGCAAATCGTGTTAACGCTTCCCCAGTGGTTGCAGCACAAACCTGTGGACACAAGAGGAACCATTCCCCGAGCTCTACACGCAACCCAAAGCGTGACCTACTGTAGGTGGCTTCACTGCCTAAGACCCAATTCCTTTCACTGGGGTAGACAGCCACTGGAAACGCTGTTGGAACTAAACACCAGCACCCTCAGTAACAACATGCTTTGAATTACTTTAATCATTAATAAAGTTAAACCAACAGGAATCTACGGGAACACAAACTTCTGGAACCAAGCAGCCCTAAGGACAAGCGGGGCTAAACCAACCATCCAAGATTTTAGCCTAATTATTTGAATTTTTTTAAGTTACACTACTTCCCCCATACACACTTAGAATAATGACAATCCATTTTTGCATACGCCTTTAAATACGAAATTTTAAAAAATATTTTATGCATACACACACTTGGTCACCATCGATAGCAAGAAGCATCTGGTCAACGTTGGATCAGCGGCAGCATCGATGCCGAGCATCCTAAAACGATGCATTAACACAACCCCCCTTCACAACTGTCACACGACCACAACAGAAAGCCCTGCTGATCATTCAGCGTAATAAAGGCACATTTTTGTTGAAAATAATTCAAAGAGCATTAAGTCCTGAGTGTCACAAGGGTCAATTCTTCATCAAGAACCACAAGATCACCTTAGTTTTCAGCCTCTAGGGATCAGAATCCAAAAGCAACCTGAGAACGTGTGTGTTTGCTGGCGTACAGAGTTTTAAGGAATGCACTAACACCATTTTTGTATTCCGTTCATTCCAGCTATCACAGCCACTTGTCTATGTGCTGACAGTTACCATCACTCAGCTACAGCCCATCCCAACGTCCGCCTGCGGGTACAGAAAGATTCTGAAATATTGCAAAGCACGTAAACACTCTTTCTTTACTAGAAATCAGTTTTGACAAATATTATTTCAATTTGAAATAGAGTAAAATGTTGCGAGCCTCTGTCATTAACTTTTTATCTTTTTATCATTGACTTTTTATCTGTAACTTTTTTTAGAGAGTATCTATCATAAGTACTACTTCAACATTTATTTTCCTTAACGTCTCCATCATGGTGCTTTTACTTTAGTAGAGCAATTCCTGCAAGGCACACGTTCAGAAACAAAACACTATTTTTTTCAGGGATCAAAACGATGACAGTAACATTCAAAAGTGCTCAAGGAAGTACCACTGACATCATCTTATTTGGTAAACAGCAGGTCTAATGGGTGATGTCACATATTAAACGGTCTCCAACATTTTGATGTCACAAGGATGTAATTACACAGCAATAACCACACCTTAGCAGTCTAAAAAAACAGATGAGCTTTCTGGTACATGTGCCCTCAGCCAGAAAGTTGGTGAAGTGCACACAATCTAAGAAAAATAATCGCATTTCATGGGCGCTGCAATGAGAAACACACCGAAATGTAAAAGTAAAGCTTCAGAACAGGAACAGTCAAGGGGAATAGTTCTGAAAAATGTTACTGAGATGACGGTCTTTACATTCTATATGAAACCTTGCAAATCCTGTCAGATGCTTGTTGTTTTTATCTGCACCAGTCTTTCTGTTTCTCCACGATTTGGAATTGCCTTGCCCTGTTTCTGTACAGCACAATGGGAATTCAGGTTCAGGTTTATAGAGTATCTCTAGACAACAATCTGTCACTGGTTAGTAAATCAATGACCACTCAAACAAGTGTATTTGTATACAAACAACAGAAATTAAACGCCCGCTCCAGAAAAATAAGATAGATCAGAAGTGTAAAGTCTGTTTTATTAGAATGCACCTCTACCGAGTTACTTTAAAACCCAAAACAAAACAACCAAACAAAAAACCCACTAGTGTACCCAGCTAGATAAGCACTAGACTTTCAACCTTAAGTATCAATTGGCTTCTGTACTACAAGGCCATTGAGAAGGTTTTAAAAGCTCTTCCTCGATAGAGTTCTAAATATTATTGTTGTGTGAAGAACTATCTAGAGAATGTTCTTCACAGAAGAAGCACTCATCTGGAACAAAAACAGTTTACTGAAATGATTTGTTGTAGTTTCTAAGTTACAAAAAGAGCCTTTCTCCAGCTGCCATTAAAGCCTTGAACTTTTACTTACAGGATTGTTTTTATAGTAAAAATCCGCTGGGAGTGAGGATAGGGGACCACACAGAATTAAAATGTCAAAAATTAGCTGAATCAAAAGTCTCGACTTGTGTGTATTAAGGGTGAAACAAAAGCTTTTAAAAAGTGAAATTTTCAAGTCAAATACTTAAGTTGGATGCCAACATTAATCTATTTCAAGAGCTTAAGGAAAAGTGACTTGCCAGTAACTCTCGTTTTCTTAGTCTTCTTCTTCCACATTCTGCAAATGAACAAGTCCACTCAGCCTACGCTAGACATCCATCCACCTACGAGGCAGCAGAGGTGCACTGCTCAAGAGTGAAGTACGGAGACTCCAGACCGCCCCTTTCGTACGCTCAGCAACTTCCTTAACTACTAATTAAGCCTCGTCACTCAAGACGGAAAGGGAATCAAAATAGCATAGTCCTGAGAACCTTCAGACCTAAAAAAAGGCATAAGGAATAAGGATAAATCTGCTGGAAGTGTAGACAGCAAGTGAAGCAAGAGATAATTTTTTTCTTTGCCAGGAATCACCATTCCCACCGTTTTCCCAACAGGTCCCTCTGTAAGGTGCTGCTCCGACAGGAGCCAGGCCGGCCTTTCACACGACCTGCAATACTTGAACGTTACGGCAGAATCTGCTGATTCAGTTTGATCCAGACATTATGAAAATATATAAATTTGGCAGCAGATTCCTCACTTCCTCCTCCTCAAGTGAAAACAGTTCACAGTGAACAACAGCCAAGTAGGAAACAAAAGAGCAACATCTCCACAAACCCACCAGGCTGGAGGGATTAACCTCAGAACATAGAGCAGATTTCCATGGAACTGCAGGTTAGTATTTTAAAAAGTAAAACTAAACTATTCATGTTTGTCAGAAATAAATTACCCTGGTAACTAGCCAAGCGTTTTCCTGGTCTATGGCAATCCTTTCACGAAACGCTTTGGCAAAAGGATTTCTGACAGAATAAATGGAGGATGCAGCTCTGACAGAGCAGAACCTGATGGCACAGAGTCTTTAACAAGTCAGAGATGAGATTAATAAATCCAAGGTGACACAGGCTGGAGGGAAGCGATCAAGGCTATATGCTCCCCGTCTCACATAAAGTTTCAAACAACCTGAAATTCCTCAAAGGACTGGCTACTTTACCTGACCCAGTCTCCAAAAAACACTACCTCCTGTGCTTGAGAAAAAGCAGATGCTCTGCTGTCAAGAGGCCACAGGTAACATTCCCAAGAGATTCCCAAGGGGAGTGCTCATTCCTGAATCAAGGATGTCAAGTGTCCAACTAATCAGCAATGCTAATAACCTCTGAACATAAAGCTGCTCTCCATGGAAACTCTTCACCGGTCAGTAACTCGATTCATCACGTATATAACACCGTCCATCCTGCACATTTGCAAGTGTCATCATCATCCAGTCAGGGTCAAACCATCTGCCAGGAGATGATTCCCAACCACCCAGCATGTGATTCCATCACATGAGCATGTCTCCTGGATATAATGGGGACAGTGTCAGAAGCAGGAAGCTTCTCAAAGGGATGAAATCCACCACAACAAAAAGCAGAGGTCTCCTTAGCATAGATCCGTGTTCTCAAAGTGGATGTCGTCAGTTAATAGCTACAGAAAAGTTGTGGCTTCCTCAAGGACTGAATTCACAGTATTTTCAAGGAGGCAGCACACTACTTGGGCTGCTGCTGAGAGGGCTGCAGAATTCGAACGCGTAACTTCCCACGGGGCTCAAGTGCTCTATTTACAGGACACAAACCACAGTACCCAAGTACAAAAATGGGTGAACTTGTGGGAACACAATGCAGCTCCCTCTGGGGAAACCAGGGCCTAGGACTCTGGGGAGGCAAGAGGAGAAGAGTATGGTGTACGCGCTGTTTTCATCTCAGCATGGAGCTAAGACACAGCTAAGAATGTGCTTTTTCCTGGTAGTCATGTGCCGATCTTAGAGCAGAACAAGCACATGTCTAAAGTTGGCTTCTGCCCATCTACTGATCTGACCTAAAGGAAGAAGAGTATCCTTGGAAAGGACAGACTGAGGAGTCTGCCAAAGGCGTTTCTTTTTTTAATCAAAACTTGGAACCTCAAATCCTGAAGTTTTCACTGTGGAACCTGAAAGCTCAACCTTGGCTCAGGAAGAACCCTGATTCTAAACTTGATGTTCTGGAAGTACTGGGTCTACACCTACCATGTCCAGACCATCCAAAAACCCAGAGAAAGGCAGGCACGATTGGGACCCATTAGAACCTAAAAAAAAAAAAAATTCAGCAAAGCACCATCTGAAAGATACACAGTCCATGGTGCTACCAGGAGTAAAGAGTTGCTACAGGCATCAGCAGCTGAGGAACACAAATGCAGAAAAGACCCATTTACTGTTGTTCTTAGCATCATACTTATGTACGACTCGGACAAGACACAGCTACACAGAACCTGGTCCAGACTTCACTAGGTTTGCACAAGTAATCCATGAAACTGTCAGCATCTTCTAAAGCATCTAGCTGGAGAAAGAGATGGAGCCTATAAAGACAGTTTTGCTTTTCCTCCCTGTGGAAGAATAAGATTAGGAGAGGACAAGGAGTCCTCACAGAGCGATGCACAGCATCCCACTTCTGAGCAGAGGCAGCCAAGTCTGCAAGGTACAAGAACACCTCATGCACAATAGGTCCCAAGTCATCACCACCGTGAGCACTTGCAGGGAGAATCAGCCTTCTGAGACCAAGGACAGGGTAAAAAAAGGGAGGAAAGCAGGCAAAAATCAGTGTTCAAACACAGATGACGCCAGCACTGAGGGCTGTGTATTTCTGCAGCCAGAGACAAAGGAATGCGTCACCATCAAAGCTCTACGACACACACCCCATACTAAGAGGCACATTTCTGTTCACCTTTTTCAGTGGAATAAAAAATCTAGTTCATTTATGGCTGTGGTCTCCTGAGCTCTTGGAACTAAAAGGTTACTAAAGACATACAGGAACAATTCATTGTGTTATCAAGATGTTTACAGTACAGCAATTTGATTTTACAGATTAATTTAGAGTACTGGCCCCTATCACCCCCAGCTAGCGTGAACGCAATTCAGATTTCCTTTTCTACGTGACATAATTGTGGCAAGTCCTATCCAGCCTCCTGTCAGTCATGCTTCATAAACAAGCATCTTAATGGATCTGATGAGCTGATGAGGAGGATTGA
>JAVSBS010019315.1:25867-44979 GCA_033124195.1 Coracias cyanogaster
AACATAGGGGCTGACTTAAGAGTTAATGTACGTGAAAATGTTACAGTGCCCAGTTCTGCATTCGATTTTAAAAATCCGATAAAATACAAGAAAAATCCCTGAAGCTATCCTGCCTGTCTTTAGCTAGATGTGCATTTAGTAGTAGGGACAGTTTTGTTTAAATTAAGATTAGTTTAAGTGCAACCAGCAGAAAACGTCTGATGAATAAAGAAGACTTACCCGAAGCAAGAAAACTGCAGAGAAGACTCCAGACTGTGCTCCTGCTCTTCTTCCACATGGTGAAGTCTTCCAAGTCGGTGAAACCTGGTGCAGCAGCCAGCAGAACAGGTCCAGTACTGGTAGACGGTAATCGTATCGCCAGATTCTAAGTCCCTATTTGCCGCTACTGCGCAGCCGCGAGAACAGGTGCACAAACTATGCAAATTAGGCCAAACTATTCTAACGTTTTTAAAGTCACTATAACTATGTAACTATAAGTGCTAATTACATGCATTTTTTTTAACTTAAAGATAACTTCTTGTAGTTTATTTAAAGCATTTTTACAGAATTTTACACGGTTCAGAACATTTTCTAATAATTGATTAAAGTGAAATTTTAGCTGAAATCGTTACTTACCTGTAACCAGGTGGGTCCATTTTCATTAAATAAAATTCCTTTACACTTCTTTTATTTAGGAAACTGTCCTAGACCATCCCTAGAGCAATATTGTTAAAGTGCTTTTATTTTTCCCATAATCAGGTGCAGTCCTAGTACTCATATGATCAATGGTTTTATTTTGCCTTTTAATAATTGTCCTAGGGAAGAGTATAATACTCTTGTGAATTTCTATAGTGTTACTTTCCACCCACTAAAATTTAGAAATAGCATATACTGTGTTGTGCATTCATTTTAATGACTTTGGTGGGACTGTGCATGCAATTTTGGGGACACACATGTAACATGTGACACATGCCAAGTGCATGTTAATTTAAATCTGTCTAGCTTAAAGGTGTCCATGCTATGTGCATGAAGGGTTCCCATTGCTGATACAGCACATTTTTCCCAGAGGGCCAGGCCAAGTGCCTGAGGGTTTTCCACAGCTGAGGCTGTCCCAAGGTGTAGAGTAGAAGGTACATGCCATAGTGCATGAGGAGTTTTATCCCACTTAAAGGTTCAATGCTGTAAGCATTTCAGTTTGTCACTTTGCCCTCATGAACTCCCTATTTCCTGTCCACTATAGGACGTTATATCAATCTCTGCATCACGGTGAGGATCCGCACTTCCACATATTCAGCAATTTCTTACGTACAAGCCCTCATCTCCATAAGGACAAAACTTTATACAGCTGCTTGACCGTTGCTACAGCACTGCTGCAATTGCTCTCAGCTGGATGATAGCTTCCTTCCCTTTTTTCTGTGCTGTTCTCCAGCCAGGAACCTTTAAATCTTCTTCAGCTTTTGTGCTCATCAGCAATAAGTTTTGACTTATTTCTGTCAAAGTGCTGCATTCTCCTAGGCAAGGATGCAACAGCTCAAAACATTCAAGTCAGATACGTGTGTGTCTGAAGGCTTCCAGGGCAAGGCAATCAGCAGGTGCTCTGCTCTGAATCATGTAACCATTTAGGTTGGAAAAGACCTTTAAGATCATCCAGCTTGCACAGGGGAAAGGAGCGGCAGCTTCACTTCAAAAAGGTACAGGCAGCTCAGGCCACCAGCAACCACAGCGCCTCAGAATCGAAGAAAGGGAGAAAACCTCTTAACTAACAACTGGTTCAAGAGCAGCAGCTCACTCAGATGTCCGGATGAACTCAACAGCAGAAGTGGTAACATCGCTCTAAACCTGGGCGGTAAGTACAAGTCAGTGTACCTGCCCCTGCACACCCCAAAGCCACCAACACCATACTGGAATTACTCCAGTAGTTTGCCAAAAAAGAAGTTACGTTAGAGGGCTTCTTTAACCCTCTGAGGTACTGCATCCTTGGAGATGCAAGACATCCTTGAAGATGCAAAGCACTTATGGTTTCAGTTCTCCCCAAGTATTGCATCCTTTGAGCAGAATATATACACAAGATAGAGCCCTTCCATAAGCAGTGCTACAGTTCCCCCATTTTCTCCACATTTTCTTGCACCTTCCCATTTTATGTTTAGTTTCTATTTTTTATTGAAGCTCTTGCGGCAGGACTACCCCACTGTTGCTTACCACTCACATGGTGGGATTCTGTCCTGAAACAACCTTGTCTCTATCTGCCACAAATAAAAAGGGGAAAAAAAAGAGCTAGTTCAAAACCCACCCCTGTTCAGTTCAAATGCAAAGAGCACATTTCCTCCAGCTCTCTATCCAAAAAGTCACTTCACCTATCAGCTTGCAAGCTCCAGAGATGCTTCAAAACAGCAACTCCAGCATGCTAGTCTTGTACAGAAGGCACAAAGAAATAAAAAATTATTATTTAAAAAATCATCAGTTATGATTAAGAGTCTCAGAGTAAACCAGGTCATACAGATGAATGCCAGCTTCTCTGCCCGCCTCCTGCACAACAATAATTGCATTACAAAAGGACTTGTGAAGTGGAACTACGTCACACTGCAAGCAGTGTCACCATAATGAAGCTTTCCTAGAAAAAACACTCACCAAGGACAAGTGAAGTAACTCAAGTCTTTCACTCTAGTTAACTGAAAGCGAGAGTGACGCTGTGTTCTCCCGATACGCACTTCACACCACACCTTAAATTCATTGTTATCTGAAAGTTTGGTCATATCCCTGTTTACCTAAAGAACAAAATATTAATGGAAGTCATTTTAAAGCACAGTCACAAGTTCTCCTAAGGTGCTAGGAGCATTTTTGAAAGGATAAAGTAATCTATTGTGCATCAGAGTCACACTAGGAGTAATGCTTGTAACACTTCTTTTACATTCAGTTCTTTTATTTAGCAGAGATTAATGTGTATTTGCATGTAGCTGAACACACAATGATAACAGCATTTAGCTTTCATGAGCCAAAAAGCTAGGATTCAATCCTTCTCTCTTACTAAAGCAACAGCAAAAAGTTACTTTCAACTAGGCTGAAATGTCAGAAGAAAAAAACATCCTGTTTGCTTCATATTCAGCATTTGTAAACTGCATTTCCTACTCCACGTTCATGAGGTACCCAAAAAGATTCACTCACACACTAGCAACTGCAGCTAACAGCTTTTATAAATAATTCATTCAAAGAAGAGTGCAGTGCTCCTGTGTCACACAGACCTTCAGGAGCTTAGGACTGACTGCCATCCTGGAAACTCTTAAAGCATAAAGATTGTATCGAAGTTCACATCTTTTAGTCCTAGAACGTAGGAAAAAAAATAAAATATATTTAAATATTTTCTTCCATAGGTAGCAACGATTAGGAGTGTCCTCTTTGTTGCAGAGGACACTATTCCAGCAATCCGGGTTTGCTGGTTAAAATTCTCTTAGTGGGCTTCATTTTAACAGCCGGTGTCAAGGGGCTGGGGCTGCACACTCGAGACACGGACACCCGGAAAGGTGCTTTTGCCTGGGAATTGCAGCGCTGCTGTGTTGCCACATTTATGACCAAACACAGACTATATAGATCATTTTATAAATAACAGGGGAAAGCTGCAAGTAGAGGCATCTTAAGGGATCTGGAAATTCACATTTAATGATGACAACATACCCCTGACCACAAGCAGCCAGGGTTTTTGGTCTACAAGATAAGCAACAAAGCTCACCTATTTCCTCATATTTTAAGGCTATAGGCTGGTATATACCGATTGGATTTATTATGGGATTTGTGTGCATGAATAAAAACTGCCACATTTATTTTTGTAATCGACTGACTTCCCTACAGGAGAGATGCTGGTTTTGAAGCTCAAACTGAAAGACAACAGACAAAACCATCCAAAACAAGTGTACCACAGCACAACTTCACAACCGGTTGTTAAATCTGCACGGCGGGCTGTATTGTCTTTTATTTTGTTCTGAGAAATTCTCAGTACCCGGTTGTCCAGAATACTCACAATCCAATTTTTTTCTTTGAAACTACACTTAAAGTGAGTTCCAAAGCAATTAACAGAAAACAGCAAAGCTTAACGTAATTTATCGAAGCAAATCTTGGACAAGTTATTTGGGCAGAACCTAGTTTTTCTAGTCGTTTTGCTTATTCGCCTGCCAATGCTTACAATATACAAAACCAGACTAGCAAGACTTAAGCTAAGCACGGCATGCAAAGTCAAAAAATTGTAAGAGCTTCTGGTATCTTCTCATCAAAGGACTGCCACTTTGGTTCCTCCGAAATAAGCCATCCACAAACAGGTTAAACAAGATATTACGCTGTCTGATAACACCATGTAGAAATACAGATAAAAATGCTGAAATAAAACTGCTTTGTTTGTCCCAAGCAAGAAACCCCCAAACCCGAACAGGTAAGGGACAGATATGTAACTAACTACTAGTCACGCAAGCACAAAGTCTGGGTTGTACTTTTGTTATTAAAAGGTCCCGTCGGTGCCACACAACTAGTCAAAAGCAGGTTCCTCATTAAAACACCTCTAAATTCTTAAAGCTTATCAGAAAAGATTCCCACATTTCTGTATGACTGATGAGCATGGACCATCCTTTTCTTAAAGGCCACGAGGATGTTTTGCAAAGGCAACAGACAAAACAACACATGCAGTTGCAATAAATACTGCAGAAACACGAGAAAATACCTGCGCCGTGTCCATAGCACTCCTTGAAGTAGGTCCTAGAGAGAGGAGGGAATTACTAGGATTGACGCACAGTTTTCCAGAAGCACATCTGCCACAGACAGAGAGAACAAACAAAGGGCTGGTCCTAAACACGCTCAGCACACAACATGTGCTAAGACAGAGCCCAAGAGGCTCGCTCTGCAGAGAAAACACACTTCCCTCCGACCTTCACAGCCTTGACGCAGAGAACGTAACTATTCATCCCACCCACACTAGGGTGACAGCTAAGGTCCCATGACAAGGAAGAACAAAGTCCTACCGCACCTGTCAATCAGCTGGTTGTGAATAATGTCAAACCAAGTGTTCTGTCAAGCTCTGTGTGGAACTTGTAACTCAACAGCCACAGGTACCAGGTGATCTGGCCTCTCCTAACGTGCTTTGCTTTCAGAAGCTCAACTCCGCGCAGATCTGAGGGTCCCCTACAAGCTCACAGTCCCCAGCAGCAGAAGGCACAGGGAACCCTTATCCACAGATACAGGATCAATAGGACCAGTCCCAGACTTTGCACAGTTCCCACCTATTTTAAACCATTTCCTCCCACTTGAATCTATTTTTAAAACCAGGACAACAGAAGTGCAAGACTTTCCAAATTCCTTTATAAAGTATCTCGTTTGCTCAACACATTCCAGGACGTGCGTGTGAGCATCTATACAAGAAGAGATGCAGGCGCTCCTTGTACAGAGAGGTTCCACCTTCACAGCTTCTCTCTGAACCCAAAGCTGTGGAGACCCACTGCCTGCTGAATGGTGCAAGGCTGCTCTCCACTCCTATATGCCAGACGAGGCTATGGAAGTGACCCGTAACGTTTGTCCGTAACAATTTCCTTTGCTCACAGCTCTGCCGAGTACTACAAGTTGACGTTTCCTATGCCGTTTATCTGGAGAGGTTTGTAATCCCTCAGATCTCTCACCACAATTGCTTGCTCCTTGTCAAATTCCATTCCTCAACAGAAAAGAAATAAATAAATAAATAAAAATCTTACCTCTGTGTCACTAAGATCTTGGAACATCAGAACTTATACAGCAATTAAAGAACCCCAAACATTAGTACCCGTTCAAAGCAACCTGTAAGAGTTTAAAAGTGAAATTACTCTTAGTTAACTCAACAGAACTAGTTAGTCCACACTAAGCTTGTTCTTCTGTGCTAATCCTCAACAAAGCTCCAGCTGCTTGACCAAAAGCTACTCCTACTTAAAGAAACATTTACATTTCTTTAGAAGCATAAGCATTTCGAGCTAATTGGACTGGAATGCGGTTCAGCAAGATCAGTTCTGCAGCCTGGCTGGCTGACTACACCAGCACTGTCCCATCCCTCCAGACCTGAAGCTGGAATTTCACACCATGCAGCAATTCTGGAAAGCCATCCCTTGGCTGACCCCATCATCCCACCTTTACAAATCCCGGTGATTTCGCTCATGTTCTAGCTCAATGAGACATCCATAAAACACCAGGTCATGTTCGTTACACAGATGCTGAATCTATTTGTGGGATCAAGGAGCATTTAAGTAAAACCAAGTTGGGAAACAGCAAGTGGTGATGAAAATAAATACAGGGCTCCAGCAGCATGAGCAGGTAGGGTGTGAGAAGTTCAACCCACTGGAATTAGAGTCCTACCAAAGAATTAACAAACTAGCACATTCACCATCTTTTTCACAGGCCTAACAAGGTTTTGTTGGATGTGCGCTTCCACAGCAAATTTTAAAACAAATTAAGTTACTTGGCTTGAAAGGAGAATACTTGTAATCAAGAAAAACAAGGAAAAAAGAAAGTCTTGAGGCCCTCCTCACAAAAATAAATAATGAAAACTTTCAGTCAAATCTCACGATAGAAATACTGCTCAAGTGTTGCCAGGCTGAGGAAGGGAAGGGGCAAATCCCACAACTCTTAAAAAACACTCCGTTTTCAGGTTTTTGCTTTTCTTTAATAGGTCAAAAGGGCAGAAGCTCAACTTAACAGAAATAGTATCGACAGAATTTAAAATTAGCTCAAGAAAAAGGAAAATTCATTCCATGCCCTATTTAATCCACCTAAAAGCCTATGTTAATAAAGAGCGACATTTTTATTAGTTTGCTATCCTGGCTTCAGGATGAACCTTCTGTCCAGAAAAAGACTCCAAAAAAGCCAGCAGACTGTACACACTCTTCATATTAACACTAAAAATAATAAATTAATAAAAAGAAAAGAGAATTTAAAAAACCAACAGTCTGCAGCACGACTGGTGGAATAAGAGCCGCCCACCTCCTCTTGAGTTGCCGGCTAAAAGAAAATATAGCTGTAGTACTTCAAGGGACAGAAATAAATAGCTTGAACTAGAGGATAAATATTCATGTGGTTTTGCCTCATACACATCTCCTGAAAGCATCAAACTGCAGTGTTTCATCTCTGAATGAAAGCTTTGGCAAGGATGAATCTTAATTGACTCATGAAATTAGGTTACCAACAACACTGGATCTGAAACATCTATAAAAATTAGCCAAGAAGTCAATTTAATTGGTAATTTAGATACCTGATGTAATTATTATGCACTTAAAATCTCTTCAACTAGAGAACAGCTACACGGGTGGCAGGATCCAGAAGGGGACTTTATTTACCAAGTGAGATTTGTTTCTTCCTCCAAAGTTTGAAGGTAACAGCATCTTCCACCATCTCTTGCTGAGGTGAAACTCCTCCACATCTACAGTCAGAGAAGAGCAACTTCCTTCTCAATCTGGTACACAAAGCGCAGAGAGGTTGAGCGAAAAGGATCAGCTGAAGACCCAGCCCAGCGCCACTTCTCCTTTGAAGACCGAAGCTATTACAGGCCTTAATGTCCCTGGGAGTTACTAAATGCCCTGGGGACAGCTGGGTACCTGCAGTACCAGCTGGGTACCTGCACTGGCTCCTGCTGGGATGGAGATCATTTCCTTCCCGGCAGCCTGCACCGTGCCGTGCTTTGGACTGGTGACCAAAGCAGCGTTGCTAACAGACCCAGGTTTCACTCCTGGAGCGCTGACACAGAATCAAGGCTTTCTCCCCTTCTCCCTCTGCCCCACACCGAGTAGGCTGGAAGGTAACGCAGCCAGAGCAGTGACCAAAGGGACATTGCCAACCATACAAGGGGTTGTGGATGCCTGGGGACTGGCTGGACACGGGTCAGCTGAGAGCGATGATGCTTTTGCATCTCTTTGCTTTGTTTCTATCTGGCTCTTCCCCTGCCTTTACTTATTAAAGTGTCTTGTCTCTACCCAAGTTTTCTCGCTTTTGCCTTTCTGCTTCTCTCCCGATGGTTGTGGGGGGCTCAGCTGCCTCCTGGGGTCACCCCACACCAGAACCAAAGCAGCCAAGCATCCTATGCTGGTAGTTCAGCCAAACTGATTTTGAAAGCACTTGAAACAATGATGGCAGCAAACTGAACGCCGGAAAACTTTGCTTTGAACACAAGAGCCAAGCAGATTGATGGCAGAGAGAACCGCATTCTGTTCTCTCAGTAATACAGATTTTCGGTGATACTTCACAAGATTTTGAGCCAACTGCAATGCTAGAAATCTGGTTTACAACGGAGTTCAGGCTACAAAGTTTGCTTCTGCATCAGAACAACCCACAATAATGGTCCCGCGCACTAAGTTACAGTGCTGTTATCAGAACTATTATTCATTGTACATAAAAATTGTAAAGATGGAACTGGGCAGAAAATACCCTCACGGTGCTCAACTACCTACGGCACCAACGGCTACCCCCAGTTTCGCTGCAGTCAAAAATTGTGCTCTGCACAAGGACACTGGCTCGTGGAACTTCTACCAAACCTAGCAAATAAACAAAGAAAAAGACCAAGGAGACTTGATTCCAACAGATTAATATTTCTGATGCAAAACACTTCACTGAAATCCCTATAGGATTCTGGAAACGTTCTCCTTTTTTAACATTATATCAGTATTTGAGACATTTTCCCACCTGAGAGCATCTGGTACAGCATTCTTTGGACTTTGCAGCCTGAAGTTGGGAACTATTTCATTGCCCACAATTGTAAAGGATTGCAAAATTCTGTTTTCCATGCTTTCTCTGCCCATGGTGCACTGTGCTGGGTTTGATCATGACTAATAAGGCAGCTCATTTCTAGCCAGGCTATTAAAAAAAAAACCAACCAGTAATTCAATACTGTATTGTAAAACTGGCTGCTACTTAGTTTCCCGAGGATTTGTTTTCTCTTATTTCTAAGAGACAAGGTGGGAAGCAATCAGTAAGTCCAAGCAGAGTGGCTTTAGACACAAGTCTCAGTAGATATATAATTAACCACTTACGAATGCTTCTCTTTGAACCAAAACTTACTTTGAAGGTCAAATGAAGCATGCTTGAATATTTCTCATCATAATCATAGAATCACTTAGGTTGGCAAAGACCTTTAAGATCACTGAGTCCAACCATGTCCCTACTCTACCAAATCCGCTGCTAAGCCATGGCCCTCAGCACCACATCTCCACGGCTTTTAAACACCTCCTGGGATGGTGATTCAACCACTGCCCTGCACAGCCTGTTCCAGGACTTGACAACACTTTCAGTGAAAAAAAAATTTCCAAACGTCCAACCTAAACTTCCCCTGGCACAATTTGAGGCCTTTAATGTAAACAGATCACTGAGGTTTATGAATGCGAAGACAACTAGAGCATCTAACGTCACTGGAGAAAACCCCGAGAACAGTAAAAATAGCAACAGGTTTCAGTTTATAGATCTTCCTACTCAAAGGCACTTTTAAAGCAAGTCTCTGTGGACCCATTCTCCCCTAGGAGGTGCAGTTTTGCATTTATTCTGTACAAGGTATCTTACAAACCATTTTCATGGAGACTCTTGAACACTTAAGACAGCAATCATAGAGCAGAGGACAACTGCTGTCTGAGTGCAAGCCCTATGGCGTAAGAAACCATATTTTTAAGGCTACCAACTATTCCTCACGTGCTCAAATTCCACAGCACGAGCTCATGCACACAGCTAGCAGAGTATTTGTTAAAGAGTTTTAAGATGATATCACAAATTTGCAAAAGCTTTAAAAAGTCACAGTTTCTGCTATGGTTGAATTTCCTTTAAAGCTACATTTAGAGCAGATCGCTAATGGGTTCCAGGATAAAGGTGCTCTGTAATATTAACCTACTGGGAGACTAAAACTGTTGCACAGCACTTAGAATGTTTAAGACAAAATAAGACCATGTAAATGAAGTTATTTGCATCTCTAAAAATAGGAAGCATTTTTGTTTCACTATGAACCGACTGTCGTTGTGCAAACCCTGGAAAGAACACGTGCACGGGGGAGAAGTTCTGATCTTCTAACAAAGCTCTCGCTCCGTCCAGTGAACAAACACGCTGCTGAACGGGCCATGACACACAGGCTGCTGAGCCAACTTCTCTGTAGCCTTAACACGTACAAGTTTCATAATGGAGATTTATTACGTGGATTCTCCTTCTCTCTCCATCGTACTGACACAGCGTAGGGAGCAGAACCTACACCGGCTTCTGCCACCTCAGTGGCCGGGGCTGGTTAGGTCTGAAGTGAGTGATGTGAACCACAGACACTTGAGAATTCAAACGCTGCCCAGCTTCAAACTTTCTATGTCATCATTACCTTTAATTATCACTAGAATCAAAACCTAGTAAGATATACTCAGATTCTTTCGATAGCCCTAAAAAGCCTGACTCAGAGGAAAAATAACGCTAGTAAAAATAAAGTTATTCAGGCGTGAAAATACATTTATTGACAGCCGTCATAAGCACGCAGACTTCTTTGTAATTCCCCAGAGGTTCACCGCATCCCAACAGCCCTTAATTCATCTCGAACTGAACAGCACAGCAAAGGAACTGAACTCACACAGATCAAAGTTGCCACTCAGTCTAACGCCGAGCACAGGCGTTACGTGTCCGACAGAGCAATGCCGGGTTTAAGTCTAGACTAAGAGACTAGAAAACCAAGAAGGCCAAGACTAAAGGGTCCAGATGTATTCCTGCAGCTGCAAGCACAATTCACCTTTTGTGCACAGATTTATAAACAATCACAGGAAGACAACACTATCCAGCCTCCTGCATCTTCTGAATGGAGGGCTGCTGTGATCTACTAAAAATCTGTCTCATTAAATTATGTACATAATAAAATATACTGAAATAATCTAAAGGATCTGTCTAGGCCAGTAAAAGAATTTCCAACTGTAATGGTATTAAAAAAAAATAAATCAAGTTTAAGCAAGCGTGGTCTATTCTTGTAACTTATTGATCCTGAAAATTAAGACATTATCTTTGTGCACCAAATCAACGATAAGCTTTTGTAGAGTAGAACTGAAGCAATGGTAAAGCCACATCTGACACATTCTAATTGCTTACTGCTCTCATGCAACTTGCTATTACAAGCCTCTAAGAATACAAAGTAAATAATTACATCATCATACGTTCTTCTGCGTGGTAATTATTAACAATTGGAGGACTGAGATAATGCATTCTTTAATTCCAAGTTCTATAGTAGTCTGCTCCATAAAATAATAAAAATTATAAAAGAACCGATCAAACACATAGCCTATATTTTTTTTCAGGAGGAAACACCTAAGTTTCATATCTTCCAAAGTGGCAGATAAAGGGTGAGCAACTTGTTCATCACTCTCACTTTCCAATTTTTTCAGCTAGGTGAAGATGCTTCTGTGACCAGTTACCCATTCAAACTCAGCAAAAACATTCCAGATGTTGAGCGCTCCATATTTAACACATTCTTTGCACACCTGATTTTCTGCCTTTCTTCCAAAAAATGTAAGAGAACCAAACATTTTCGTTATTTCACAGAGAACAGACTAAACACTAAGCATTTTAAAGCATCACGCGAGCATCAAATACACACATTTCTTCTGTCTGTGTGACTCAGGTGATAAAATTGATGCTGAGTGAAGGACTAAGAAAAACACGAGCTTGTAAACAGCAGTTCTAGTTATCAAGTAGCATGATGTCGTTCAAGGGCAAGTTACTTCAAATACCAAGGTTCATGAATTATCGGTTCAAAATTCAGTGTACTTGCATATGAATCTTGCTTTCAAACACCACCACCAAAAAAAAAAATCATCTGACAGGCACAACAAACAGTGATTTAAAAATGCAGCTTTATCAAAGCAAAACAGCCCAATTGGTACGTTTCCAGCCAACACTAAAATACCAGAAAGCGAAGCTTTCCACCTTTGTTCTGGGTCAGCATGTGTGAAGTTCACACAGCACAATTCACAAGAAGAAAGAATGAAAGAAATACCAGTTTCAATCATAAGACCTGTCAGCTTAAGCAAATACATATTATAGAAAGCAGCAGCAGGATGAAAAGTGATTTAAAGAGACCATCCAACGGTGAAAATCACCCTCCATGCTCAGTTACCAAATCAAGAGCATTTTCGTAGCTGTTAGCAAACAAAACGACCCGCGCGCGTTTTTTTTCAGTATTGCATCAACTGAAACCTTTAACCTCTCTAGTCTCCAGCTACTTACAGGCAGAGAGTTTGTTGCCTAATCATCATTTTCTATCTTTCATTTTTGTCTTCCGTTTTTAAGATTATATTGTCACGGCTGATGAGAGAAAAATGACAGATTTATTCCTGGACATCAGATGTCTCAGTGTTTCCTTTCAAGGACCGCTCCCTGAAGTTAAAAGTTCATTATGAGGTGCTTTTGGTTCAGGAAAGCACCATTAAAAATCACTCCTGATCTTATCCTAGATTGCCCTCGACTTTCTGTCACGTGGTCAAACATTTGTATGACTTGACAACTATTTTAAGAAAAGCTCTGTTTACAGTAACTGAAAGCCCAGGGGGTTACTGAGGGGGAAATCGCTGCTGGGAATTTCTTGCTTCCACACTAGTTTAGCCAGTTCTCCTACTTCCATCCCACAGCGCGGCGCTTTATGTTTGGAACTAACCCAAGTCACTGCTTCCAGAAATTGCCCTGAGGTTTTAGAAGTCCCAGAGCACACTGGCATGAAGTTTGTTAAGAGGATACATATGTGGTTGTCCCCAGTGGAACGTGGAGTTACTGAACTTCAGAAGGTTATGTTAGAATAAAACATATTTATTTTTTCTTGCGTGCATAAGCTTTAAAAAAGATGAGAAGAGTGGTGGAGTAATGCTCATCTACACTACAAATCCACATCCCCTTTTTACTTCTTTTTGAAATCTTAAATAAAGGCTATGGATTTTAATTGAGAAAATTCACGGCACACGAAGGCAATATCTACTCTCATTTAACAAGCTTTGGCAGATAGTTCTGAGGGGAAACCCAAGGCTATGGCAGACACAAAAATCAGAAGGCGATTTCAAACCCCCTGTCTGAAATTCTGGCCTGCAGAGGAACAAACTGCTTCCAAAACGAGTCCTGAATCCAAACATACAGATAGCACAAACATGATGAATATCCAAATTAAATAAACGGCAACATAATTTATACCTTTGTTACCATGCAGAAGGTCTGGTGGCATGTTATTTTTAAAAAAGCCTTTTTTCAGGCTATTTTTCCCATCTTGCTTGTCTCCCTTTCAGGAGCTCTGTAAGAGAAACATTGAGTAGGTAACTGAAGAACACACACGAAAAAGCCAAACTTAAATAAATCCTAACTGCTTGCTGTGCTCCAGCTGTGGCCTGAAAGGCCCCTTGAGGCTCCTGTACCGCGCTGAAGCCGAGCTCAACGCGTTCATCTCGGGAGCCGAGCGTCGTAGACGCCTCTGCTAAACTACCCAGCTGCAAAAGCAACCGGGGAACGAAATAAAACGAGCGAACTCCCTACGCTAAACTGACAGGGCTCCACTGACCCGCACCCCGCGCTCTCCACAGCAACGTCCTCCAGCCCCGCTCCCTGCCGTGTCCCCGGAGCTGAGCCCCGCGGTTCAGAGAGCGGCTCAGCCGCGCAGCCCGGGGCCCCGGAGCTCTGCCGCCTGCGCTGCAGCACGGCGGGGAACACCGCTGCAGCCCGCCGCGCTCCCGGCCCCGCCGCGCAGGCCCACGGCTCGCAGCGCCCGGAGAAAACAACCGAGCGGGTCAAGGAACCCGCGGCCGCCAGGGAAGGAGAGCGCGGCGCCGGGGTGGCCGCGCTCCCCCGGCCCGGGGATCCCCTTCCCCGCCGGCTGCTGCCAGACTAAGGAGAAGCCGCTAGCGGCCCACCGGGGAGCGGACCCCCGCGGCGGGCTGGGCCGCGCCAGGCCCGGGCGGGGCTCAGGGAGGCGCTGCCGCCCTCCCCTCAGCGGAGACGCCGCGGCTGCAGGTAGGGGGAGCCGAGCCCCCTGAGGGGAGCGGGCCGGCAGGGAGGGCCGAGCGGGGCGGCGCGGCCCGGGGCAGGCCCGGCGGCATTACCTGACACCGCGCTCCCGCGACGGCCCCGCCGCGACACCCCCCCCGCCCCAACGCGCCCGGCAACGCTGACACCGAGGCGGAAGTGCGGCCCTCACCGCGCCGGAGTGACGCGCGGTTCAGCCAATCGGAGAGCGCGGCGTCGCCCCGCCGCCGCCCAAGCGGCCAACCAGCTTCTCCGCCCCCTCACCGGGAGGCGGGGCCAATGCTAATCAAGCCTCACAGCCCCGGCCGCACCACTGCTGGGGAGACCGCCGGCCAATGGCGCGGCGCGGGGGGCGGGGATATGCAGATAAGAGCGGACCGTGAACGCGCGTTGTGCGCTCAGGAGCGCGCTCCGGAGGAGTCGGTGCTGCCTCCGCTGAACAACCGCACACGGTCCTGGCGGGTCCGCAGCGGCCGGTTGTGGTTTGCGTGATGCCTGTTCTGTCAGCCAGCTGCGAAGCGTGAGCTCGGCTCGCCATAACCTATGTAGCAGAAAGCCTTCTCCTCACCGGGGAGTGGAAAGTGCTATAGGTTTCCATCGTTCAGTATCTCGCGTTGTTGTGAGGATATCCCAAGAGGGTTCCTACAGGGCTTCTCATATCAAGGAGCAAACTCCCAACCATCGTGGGGGGATTGTACCTACAATACTTTGCATTTATATGAGTTTCACCGGTTTGGAGTCGGTGTTTGCCATTTGAGCTTGTGTTAAGGCATGGCACATGTCGTGTGGTGCCAGCAGGTGTGTGTCTTCTGAGCAGCCTGTCTCCGTCCAGCTGCTCTGAACAGCTTGGCACGCATCTGGAAATCCCAGAGAAATGGTCAGCACAGCCATGGCTGCAGATGTCCCCCAGCAGGAGAGGAGCTGGCAGGTGCCTTTATTTCTCTCGCCCTGAACTTGCACTTGTTGATACACGCCACGTAACTGGAGGCAAGTTCATAATAAGCCCCTTCAGAGTCGTAACTGGCAAGCAGCTGAGACTGTTTGTAGGTGTTGAGGGAAGTATCACAACTATGAGTCAGGAGTTTAAAGTCAGTTTGACTCATTTCTCCTGGTAACACCTGTGCTGCTCTTTCTATTTACGTTCTAATTTCTGAGTCTGCGAGGGGTTTTCCTTCACATACACTTGGACCTGTCCCACGAGCAGAGGTTTGAGAAACTTTTCCACCAAGATGTCTCCCTCCCTCCCTTGTCATACTTGAAGGTTAAGAATTGAATGAAATCTCATCGGAGCCAGCAACCAGGACTTTAAAAGGAAAAAAGGAAAAACCTTGCAAAGGATGCACAGAGCGAGGTGCTTCAGGAGACCAGCCATGGAGATAACAAGCATCCATCTTGAGGAGCTAGAAACCGATCCGCCTGGATAAAGGACAGCTCATCTCACTAAGAGAAATCAACACCTTGATACAGTCATTGTGGGAGACCTTGTTGTCCTCTTCAGCCTGTCAGGAGGGTCCAGCGCAAGAGCAAACACAAACCACCCAGGAATGATGAGCAGGAGCCTGAGTGAGGAACAGTAGGGAGTGAAGGAGGGAGATGAATCACAGGAATATTTCTCCTCAAAATGATCTTCTCCTACCGTTGACAGACTTCTCCATGCAAAGCAAATACAGGAATTAGTACATTAATTCTCTAGCCTATAACTTGTTCAGCAGAGGTGGGTACGGACGGTTTTTAACGGCTGCAAGGCCAGTGGGGGAAATGATCGCTACACCAGACCTCAGCCATCAGAAGAACTCATGCAGCGGGTGGGAGGGAGAACACCAGGCCAGGCAGCAGTGGACCTGTCCCAGTGGAGTAACTGCATTTCCAGGAGGTAACCTGGGTTTGGGCACCACGTGAGGGGCTCCCTGCTGCAGACCAGAGCCTGGCCACAGACGTAGCACCATGAACAGTTACCTGCTGTAGGCACCTTGCAAGGAAGGGAGATGGTCAGAGACCAACATTGTGAAGGGATTTGCTCCTCCACCTGCGCTGATGCAAGGTATGTTTTCAGAGGTTCAGCAGCAAAACCAGGAACCGCTCCTTTGCTGCACAGCTCCCTCCTGCCCTCCCCGGACACTTCACCTGGCACGCTGTCTGTTGATTCTGGAGTATTACTCACCCCGAAACGAGCTGACAGCTCCTGGCCATCAGCCACGTGCTGACAGTGTACCAGACATGAATTAACAGCGATAATGCTCCTTGCTCTGGCAAGGTTTTACGTGAAAGCTCTGCTGAGAATTTCTCAAGGGCGTTGAGGTGGAGGAGTGGTTCGGGGTGGCTCTGAGCATGTCTGTTGGTCTCTCTGGATCCCATCCTGCTCGACTCAGGTGTTGTGTCCCCTCTGCGTTCACCCAGGTGAAGCTGCAAGGTGGCCTTTGTTGGGCTCATCTTTAGGGAACACAAATCTTTGGGACTAGAGGATCATTTGTATCCTTCCAAATCTGGTTTAAAGATTTTCCTGATTTGGCCAGAAAAGTGATTTGTTTTCCCAGTAACCCCATTGCTGGGTTGCTCAATGTTAAGCATAGAAATATTCCTATTGCATCTTTCAAGCAAAGGCCCATAAATAGAAAGGAAGGGTCAATGAACTGGCCTTTATCATAAGGAAGTGGCTGATCTGGAAGAGTTCTCCAAAAGGATAATGAAAAGAGAAATCTGACCAAGGACTATTGAATTTGTGTAGCTTTTGCAGGTCTGATCTGAAGGTGTGTGCATTCTGAGCCTGCCCCAAAAACCATTCTCCCAAGTGTTTTGTGGGCTTTTGAACTAAATGCCCATGTTTAGCCAAAACAAGGCTGATTGACAATTTCTTCTTTTATTACATTTTTTGGGGCCCACTCTCTAGCAATCTAAACTCACAGAAGCCCCAAATTGGACAGGGAGAAGAATCCAGCTCTGCATTTGTTTCCCTCCTGTGTCGGCAATGAGGGGAGAGAGCAGTTACATTTAAAGGAGAGGGCAGGGAAAAATTTGCCTTCCTGGCAAAAGTTTTGCAACATTAAAAGTAATTAAAATGGGGTTTTACAGTGGAAAGTATTGAGCAAGTGTCTCAGGCATAGGTGTAACCATCAGCTCCACCTGCAATACACCCAACCGTTCCCCTTCTGTGGAGCAACGCACTCCGCTTAGAAAACTGGCCCAAGCAAACCTTGTTCCTGCAGCAGATTTACAAAACCTAAATTGTGACAGAATAAGGGCAAAATGGAAAAAAAAAAAACCAAACCAACCCTTATTGATGCTGTTATCTAGGGATAATTCAAGGAAATGTAGCGTGTTCCAGCAGAAATACTGGCTGGCTGTCACCAGTTGTATGTAGGCAGACAAATGCCTCTTCTCTCCTCCTCCAAATAAGCCGGTGGCCAACAGCAGCCATTTCAGTCCCAACATGTGTGGGCAAGCGCTCGCCTCTGCCAGGCGAAGCTCTGTTCAGACAAAAACTCCTTGCCAGGGAACTTTTAAACCAAACCCATTCATTTGGCGAGTGCTCCCGCGTCCTGTGCTTGACGTTGTGCTGGTCCCTCCTCCATCCCGTGCTCATCTCCCGTGCGAGGCCAGGGCATGTTCCCCGCTGCCTCCACAGCCCGCCAGGTGCTGCGAGGGGGAGATTCGGAGACACTGCGTTGTCCTGATGTGCCAAACATGCTTGGAAACACTCCTGCTCCTGTTTAGCACCAGCTTCACCTCAGAGGAGGGTGGGGCTCGTCCACACTTGAAAGCTAATTTGGATTAAAGGCGCGTGTGAATTAAAAGCACAGGAGCAATCCTAAAATATCTCTGGGCAGATAAGTCCCCGAGGTATCAAAACAATTGATAAAACGTGCTGCTACTCACTGCAAAATCAGCGGAGAAGGGAAATAAGCATGCTCAAGAGAGGAGAAGGTCACACATCGCGGAACTGGCAGGGACGGGGCAGGTTTGGGTTTACCCTCAGCCATCAGCCACAGGGAGACGTGGATGTGGAAGAGGGATGTGGGTAAGGAGCAAACCTCATAAGAGGATAACCAGGACTGCAACCAGGAGCATGGCCCACCCCTGGTCACTGCCCAGCCGTGGTACCAGCTGTCGGGGCAGGAGCTCAGCCGCCCAGGGCAGGGACCAGCCTGGACCACCACCACGCTGTGCCCGGGTGGAGACGGTGGTTTGCACATCCTGTTCTCTGCAGCTTTCTTGTTAAATATTAATTGTGATTATTATAAGCCGGCACACCCCTGCCATGCCGTGCTGGAGGCTGTGCAAACATGGAATAGAAAGAAACTTTCTGCCTTAAAGAGTTTGCAGTGGCAGAGCATCCCTCTTCCCAAGTGGGTAGAGGCTGCGTCCAGATAAAAGTGAGCCAGATGCTGCTTTGCAAAATGGGAAGCATCCAAATCTTCCACCATCTGAGTAATAAAGATTTCCTCCTACAGCCTGTCTCATCTCAGAAGATAGACATTTTGAATTCTGTCAATGGTGATAGTGTATTTTGAGGTGCCGGCACTAAAAAAAGGGAAGATACTGTGGAAGAGCTAGTGTCACATAAATCTATTTAATATAAAAAAAGACGTTAAAAAAGCAGACACTGGTAACACTGATAAGGCTTTAGTGAAAGACACGGTAACGCAGAAACCACATGAATTTTAACCAGAATCTTGAAGGAAAGCAATTCAAGAGAAAAAGGAATCCATCAATAATGAGGAACATGGCAAAAGCTGAATAAGTCGAAATAGCCAGTCTGTTAAAAGGCTGAATAAGCATGTTCTTTGTAATGGCGTGGAAAGGAGAAGGCACAACAGCCTGTGTCCTCCGGTTCAGTGATAATTGCCCAGGGAGCTGCACCCATTCAGCTGGGGGCAGCCCAAGCTCTGAGCCACTTCTCCTCAATATAAAATAAAGTTTTGAAAATCTCTGCGATCAAAGTTGTGAAAGCTTAATAGCTGAATGCTGAGTGTACAAGGGGCTTTCCACAGCGAGCCGGAAAGCTGCTTAAAAACTGTGCTTTCTGACAAAGTCTAGATGTTAACTGCTGCTGAATCCTGAATTCTTCCAATTCCAGCTATGACTTCTGGTGCTGGGAACTCCCGCTGCTGGAGCCAAGTAGAGGTGAGCAGGAGGTTGTACTCAGGATA
>JAVSBS010019319.1:0-20450 GCA_033124195.1 Coracias cyanogaster
TAAGCCAGAAAAATGTAAATAACACAGATATGAATAAGACATAAAATTATAGACTGATGATTAAATACATTATGGCCCTCTATATGAGAGACGCATTCACCCCAGCCCTGGGTAAAGCTCCAGCTGAGATATATTGTCTCTAATCACAACAATCAGCCCCAAACAATCAGCTGGTTTCCCTACATAACCCCCAGACCAGAGGCAGCCTCTCCCCAACAGTAAGGGAGCCTGCCAAGGTGCTCCTCTCCAGAGGTACTGCTCTTCAGCTGGTGAGTGCTGGTCCTAGGCAGCTATTTTGGGTGTGTCTGTAAGAAGCAATGTGTAAGTAAGGCTGTTATTACATGTTGTGGTTGGAGTGTTGTGCCTAGTAGGGTCAATATGTTTTAACAAAGTTGTTGTTTTGTTTGGTTTTTTTTTTGGTAGAAATATGTTGGTGTTATTTTTGTCTTTCTGGGGAGAAATGGACATGCTTCATCCTGCAGTTTCTGATGGCTGGTTGAATGCAGCTGTTAATGCAGATCTTGCACGTGGATGGAGGCTTTGAGTCCTTATTTGGTCCCTTTTCACTACTTCCTTTCTCTGCTATGATACTCAAGTGTGAATGTCTATAAATCTGTTCTATATGGTTAAATGGGTTGTTTTGGTATTTCAGTGCTCTGCTATTGTATGTAACTAGTTGTAATCATATATGTGAATACTGCAAAATGCTTGTATATAGACTTGTGATTGCATATATGTGCTTGGGCTTTTTTACTGTCTTTTCCCTCTTAGAAACTTGGTGTAGAATAAGGGAAGAAAAGCAGACTTATCACATTGTTGTAAGACTTGGTAAAACATCTCAAAGAGCAGGAGGTTTACATTACATGTTCTGTGTCACTGCTCATATGATGCCCTGTTTTATTCCACTTTGTCAATTGTAGAATATTTGTGAAAAGAAATCCTTTGGGGGAAAAAAGGTCCAACAGGTAAAATACACTGTGCACAGTGTTGTTTCCAAAGCCTTCCTGCTAACTACCTTGACTAGCATAGCAAATGACTGCTACATGAGAGGGAAAAACTTTTTCTGCCCTTATTGGCAGTGGGCAGCTTCATACCCAGAGTTTCCACTACCAAAATCAGCCATGCTATACACTATACAGCGCTGAAGTTCTGCATTATAACTAAATCCTAGCAATCTGCCTTGAAACTCTTCTCAGATGGGAGAAGTTAAGGTGTGCCTGTCTCCAACACAGACCCCATGCTCTGAGAGGGATGCATGGGGTCAGAGCTATTCCCTCAGATCCTGTATCTGAGTGATTTAGCTTTGTGCGAACAGGCAAGGCATTTGGACTTCTGCCTGCTGAAAGAAGTCCTCATTTTTCACATCAGGTGCCTTTGCCTCAACCTGCATCATCACAAGAATTAGTTTAAGTAAGTTAAAGCTTTCTTCAGATACATCTTACTATCTCAGCTATGTTTCTGGTGCTGAACAGCTTGGCTTGTTGGGAGCTGAGAGCATTTTGTTATATGCAAGACTTTCTCTGCCATGTTAAAAATATTGAATATATTTGAGTGAATACAGTATTAGAAAAAAAAATTTCCTTTAGAGGCAAGGTGTTCTTGGTTTGTTTCAGAAAGCTGATAGGTATGTGGGGCCAAATTGGCTGCTGAGACAGACATAGCCGTAACTGTTTTATTTAATGCAATATTACTCACTACTGAGATCACAAACTTTTTCCTTCAAACTCAGAGTTATAAGAGCTCATTAATACTTCTTATCCACAGAAAACTTTAAGGGCCATGTCTAGATTTTTAGGCCAGAAACTCCTCTGAGAGAAGCCAGAGACAGTATGGCATGTCACGGAGTATTCCTATCTTGTTTCGTGCCATGTCTACTGCAGAGGGCCAGACAGACAAACACCGTGGCATTGTGAGGCACAGCCTTAGCTTTCTTTCATACCGTTGCAACAGAATACACAGCATTTAATGGTAGGGTATCTTGCCCTACTGAATTTGTATCAGATGAATTAAAACACTAGCGCATAGGTGCGTAAAGGTAATCTTGGGGCTGCTCACTAAATAGGGTTGACCGTCATCACCACTGGCATTATTATCATTCACTGACTTAGTAACAAAAATACCTCCCATGGCCTTGAAAAGGCAAGGGACGTGGTCAGTGAAGAACTGCAAAAAACCTAGTCTGCTGACTCTGGTGAAGTGATATTCTTCCTCCATGCCACTGCAGGGAATAAAACAAGCGTGAATTTACCTTGTCCTCTTCCAAATTCGTCACTCAGCAAGAAACTGTGTTACAGGAAAGCATTGCCTATTTTGGCATGGCTTCTACATTAGTTGCTTGTTCTGGGAGTATCAATTTGGTAACACAAGAAAGAAATGTGATCGTTGAAGAAAGAGGAACTCTAAGAGAAAGGGGGAGAACTTAAATGTGATTTAGAGAAAGGAGGCTTTGTCTTGAATGCAACTTGCATCATAACAAGCTTATTTAAAGATGGCTTTTTTGCTAAGTAATGCATGCCTTCTATTTACTTCCCACAAAGGTGTCCAAGCATGCTATTTAATTCTCCCCTGCAGTGCAGATGATCATGTAGGACTGATCTGGTGTTACCTGTCCTGGGTGTAGGACAAAGTGAGCCAAACAATGGGTTTTCAGCCCTCCTCTGTGCTACCTCCTGCGTCTATCAGCATTAGTGTCTGGGTGAGGGTGCAGCTGTGATCTGGAAGGCTTGGCTGAGCACAGGGAGAGGTGCAGAGCAGTGAACATGTGCCAAGGCAGCCCTGGGAGTGGGAACAGTATGGAGGCAGGAGGTATCCCCTGCTGCTGCCCTGCCCTTGCAGTGCAGGAGAAGACATGAATCGCCATGAGGTCATCTCCTGCTCCCTATTAGGCTTCAGGCAGGGTGGAAACCCAACTTTTATTTGCTTTTGACTTAATCAGAACTGCCCTCAAATTCAAGGAGTGCTTTGAAAAAGCAAGGCCTTCAGGAAGAGGCAAAGTGTGTATGGAAGAGAGCATAAGGTTGTCAGCACAATTCAGCAGTGTGCCTCCATCCCTGCGTACCCAGGAACACTGCCCACTTTTTCACATCTAACCAGTTTAAAAATGCTTTGGGAGACAGATATCCCCCTGTTCCCTGTACCATTGGCGGGAGCAGATTGGCTCTTCCAGAAGTACCAGTATACTGAAACTGATATCCCATGGCAGACTGGAGCTGCCTGGTGTGTCCCTTAATGTTCATTATAGTTGTTTGATTTACTCCTGGACCTGGAGCAAAACCAGGACTTGCAGCAAACTGTTAACCTGCTCCTCTTTCCTCCAAACCAATTTCTGTCAAACATTGTGAACTTTGGGATAGCTGCATAATACAGGTTTTTATGTGGAAAGAAATTGCTGAAAGCTCTCTCAGCTTTGATGCTTTCCACTGGCCCCATCAGTATACATTGTGAAAGAGGAAAATGGCAAATAGCTACAATTTCTACCTTCTCACCAAGTGAGACTTCCCAGGCCTTCAAGTGTCAGAAGGGCTGCACACATGGTTCCTTTGTAGCTGCATATAGCAACTACTATGCAATGGAATTTCACTTAAGTGGTGATATACTGGATGTGTCTGGAGCCCTGCAGATGTGTGGGTGCTAACCAGGACCATGCTGCAGGTCACAGGTCCACTGCTGCTATCCAAATGCAAAAGGTGTTTCATCCAGTCCTCTGACCTTTACAAAGGGCACCTGGGTGAAGGCAGGCTCTGGGAAAAGACTGAGGATGCTGGGAGGAGGAGAACATGTCACTTTTGTAGTGGGGCTCACTGCAGGTGCAAGGCTGCTGCTTGATCTGTAGGCAGACATGCCATGCCCCCTCCTTCCTTCCTTCTGTAAATGGCTTTCTCCTTGATTAGTGGTCTGTTTCACCATTTCTGTTTCAATGGCCTAACTTAGAGCACGGCTACAAATTTGCATTCCTAGAGCCAACTCAATGACCTTAATTATATCTGTCTTTATATGTCTAAGGAAAATTTCAGGTTTGAAAATGGAGAGGAAAGGTTTCTATATTTGTAGAGCTGTGCATTTTTCCCATGCACTATTTCCTGTAAAGAGATCTGAGGCTGATTCTCATTTATGGTTCAGGCTGCTTTACATGAGTAAAAAGGGAGTCTGAAGCATGAATAATAGTGTTTTCTGCTAAAGCAATGCTGGGGGGCTGGCAGAAATGGGAAACTCATCAGAGTCCTAATGCCTGAGTGCAATGGCCTTGTTCTGAGATGCAGTCACTGGAACCATGTCCACCTTTCCTGTATGGAATGCTCAGATGTGCTTCTTGTGCTTCTTGTGGAAGTCACATTTGTAACAGTGAAGGAGACATCTTGCTTATCCTGGTTTTGAGAGAGGGGTAAAAGGAGAGAACCCCACAAAACCAGTAAAAACACCTTGCTGTAAGTTGTTAATTCTTTGTTCATTACAAGCTTCCCATTGTACCTGGCACTTTGATCAGTCTTTGACCATGCAAAAAAGAAAAATCATAAGATGTGACCTAGAGTCTTACCTACTGCTAGTCCAACAACATCTCTTCATATTCTTCTTAAACATGCCATGTTTCCTGGACTTGCTTATAATGCCTTGAGAAATACTTTTTTCATTTTATTTTTTCCATAAATAACCCATGCAAAGGTCACCAGCCACAAACTGTTGCTATTTTCAGAATATCTGTAATATTTACCCATGCCAATAAGCTTTGTGCAAGACAAGTCAGAGTTCAAATTTACCTAGAATGAAGACAGAACATGACAAAGCTTACACAGCTTTCTCCTAGCTTTTAATGTATCACTCATAGTCTTTTCCATTTCCTCTCCTAAAGAAAGGCTGGAAAAGTCATTAAGAAGACGCATTCATTCACTTTTTGAAAGGCTGTTGAATCAGGAAATGAAATGGAAAAGTAATTTATGCTAGATACTTTCTGGTGTTTTTTACTATAACATTCTGGGAGATGGTTCCTTTGCTTTGTCACCAGTTCAGTTCTGTCCAAGTCCCAAGCCAGACATCAATATTTAATATGCTTTATAGATGTCAGCTGGTTTTGTTGGATCATTTATTGCCCTGATGTTATGGATGTAACATCTGAACGAATTATGAAAAGTACCTGCTGGCTAAATGAATATGCCAGATGCAAAGAATTTTTGTTCATTTACAAATGTATTGTAAAGAATGGCAAACTTTCTTTGATGTTTTTTTTTTCTTGTTAATGTCACTTGTTGACTGTAGAAGTGTTCCTGAGTAAGTCTGCCCCATGCCTTGTTACTAGATGAGCTGAAAAAAAGAAACAAACCAAAACCAAACATAACTGTTAGGGAATTCAGCAGGTCTGATTCTATTCTTCTCATTATTGTAAATCTAGGATATCATCATGGAAGTCAGTGCAGTTAATGGAAAACAAATTTAAGTGAGGACAGAATTGATTGAATGCACATGAGAAATATAAGTATCTGAACTGAATAGCGACTGTATTCTTGATTGCGTTTGCCTTTGACTTTGGTGTCCAAAGGCATGTCACTGAACCACCTGGCTGCAGCACTTCAGGCACAGCAGGATATGATCCCACCCATGGTTGCTTCTCTCTAGCTGCTGTCCCCTGCGGATCAGAGGAGACGTCCTCATCCCAGGTAACTGCACTGTCATGAGTGATCCACAGGACTAGAAGATCTCTGTGCTGCTGAAGCCTTGCCAAAGCCTCTTTTCATGTGTGGTCCTTCAGGCCTTGGAGCAAGTGCTGTGTGTCTGGGGAAAGACTGCTGAGGGCAAAGCTATGCTGCACAAGAGTCCAGGCTGCCTTGGAGCTGGGTAGCCCAAGGGAGTTGCTGTCTCTGCTGCACCTGGGATCCCTTTTAGCACCAGAATAAGGAAGATGTGTTGGTTACCTGAAACTATCCTAAACTTTCTCCTCTTCCAGTTCTAGGATTTCTTGCTTTCCTAGGGGCAGATTATTTCTGTATGACAATAATACTGATTAATGCTCTAAAATTCATTGAGCAACAGTATGAATCCTAGTACAACTATACTCAGTGTGTTCACCTGTAATGCTGCTGATTGACCTGTCCCACAGAGCAAAGCATGAGCTGGAGTCCCCTGTCCATCCCACTATCCTGCCTTCTCTATCATGGGCATGTCAGCAGAGCTTCCCGCCTTGGCCCTTCAGGCCTCTGCCATCAGGACTGATGCTGTTGTAGTGCCTGTGTGCTTACTCCATTGCTGTGTGTTTAGAAACCACCAGTAAAAACATGCTTCAGGACAGTTGCTTGGTGCTTGCATTGGTCAGGCCAAGTGAATGACACATGTTGGGGAAGCTGATTTGGCCCTTCAGGCAGGACAAGTGCTGCTGAATTTGAAGGACTTCCATCCTGATGGGTTTTGTGTGGTTTTTTTATTTTAAGACCTCCTTGCCATGCTGACCACTGTTACCCTGAGGATGGCATGCCAACATGCTTTTCCACCTGACTGGCATTGAAAGCAACCCATCAACTCTGTTTCACCCAAAGTAGCCTATGATGCAGCAAGGTACAACAGGCTTGCCCATTTCTACTTTTATGTCAGCCTGATGCGGTTTTGAAGCTTTAAAGACTGGGGTATGTTGGTTTCTAGTGGAGTTTTCTCCATCCTGTCTCTCATATGCAAATTTAATGTTCAGCAAGGGGAAGGTCCTGGCTCAGACTCCAGGTGAGGAATAAGCAAAAGTTTTTCTGCGGTGAAAACATAGCTCAGCCCAGAGGCTGCTGAGAGTGCAGCTGGTCTGTCTTGGGATCTTCACATAAGGTGTAAAGCAGCCCTGACTGTGAGGTCCTGGAAGTAAACTGCCCATGCTTCATTCTCCCTGAGAAAGCAAACAGTGTCAGGTTTGGGGTGAGAAACCCTCTTTCTTCAGAGATTGATGTCCTCCTAAATACATGTGACATTGCTAATTTCCAAGTTAAACATGTATCTGCTTCCAGATTTAAGAGTTTGAAAATGTTTGTATAAAGCTATGGAGTCTATAAACTAACCTTTCAAAGATGTGGGGCAAACATAGTCTTACAACTTTTCTTCACTTGCATGAAAGACCTGCAAAAAAGGCCTGAAATTTTATTTCAGTACAGAGTAACACCTAACAGTGGCACTGTTAGGCACAGTAAATAACCATACTCAGATGATCTCTGAGATTTCTCAAGAAGCTGTTTCAACAGCTAGCATTTCTATGCTAGTTTTCCTCCTGACTCCTCCAAGGTTTCTTGGGTTTTATTTTTTCTGATTCCTGTCGCAGGCAAACATAGTTTACCAAAATTGTCTGTGAAATCTTCCTGCCCTGAAATATGTTCAGTTTTAGGTAGTGTTGTGTGGCTGTTGAGGACATATTGACAGCTATTGTTTTTCATGATGGGACAAAGAAATGAAGTAGTCTCCTTGGTTTTATTGAGGTTAAATCCAAAATACAACCAGGAAACACTGGTTTCACTCCCCTCACGGGCATTTGCTGTTTGTCATAAATATTTGTATGTGAAATTACAAAAGAGCTGAGACGTCCCTGTGAGATGCCCTTGTAGAAAACAAGTTAAAATCTGTCTCTTCGAGAAGAATGTTGAAGACTGCAAATTTTTCCTTAAATTTTTGTATACATGAAAGTACTAAGTAGCTTTTTGCTGGTAGAAGTGCTGGAGAAAAGAGAATGTGTTTGCCCAGCTTGATTAAACTACAAGTAAAACAGGATAATGCATTTCAGGGTAGCTGCTTACAAGGAGCTGGAGCTGCTAATAAATCTGCACAGTCTTTTACTGTCAGCTTAGGATGCTGGAATGTTGTATGCAGTCCCCTCAATCTGCATTTCCTGGCTGAGTTGCTGCAGAGGGTTGTCCAAGGGTGCCACCAGAGTCAGGGGGTAGGTGATGAATGCAGGAAGCAATGGCTCTCTGTCCTGGCTCCTTGCTTGGAGAAGCAGCTGTGTACCCCACAACAACCAGCGCACGGGGATGGCAAGGCAGGGGCAGCACATGGTACATTTGGCTCCATACCACATCCATGCTCCTCTCTGAGCCACCAAAACATACAAATTTTACTCTTCTATTGCCTCTCCTAATTATTTTGTTGTAGACTTTTCTCTGGAAAGGAAAGCCTAAAATGAGCCAACTTAAATCTGATCTTTCATCATTGAAACAAGGGACTTGTAAATATATCATGTTTAGGCAAAAAATGAAGGTTTCCTAACCACTCTTGTTGAAGAGAAGACTTGCAAAGTATGAACTATATTTGAGTATCATTCCAGACCATGACTTCACTTGCTTTACTGAGAGACTAAAATCACTCCCCAACAACTTAAAGTACTTATTTTACTCCTTTACCTATAAAACAGTATCCAGACAACACCAGTGCTCTGACTGAAAATTATTTACTATTCCTCTCTCACGGTGAATTCCTACTGTAGCACATTTGGAATAGCACAATTGCAAGCTAAAATAAAACTGAAAATAAGACAAGGGGGAGCAGACCAAAATCTCACCCTGGTGTGAGATGCTATTAGATGCCATTGGGAAAGTAATTCAAGATTTTCATGCAATTGGCTATAACATTTCTGGAGCTAAATTATGTTGTCAACAAACTGCATACAAGTAATTTAACAAATGTCAGAACATTTCGGGGGGAGGAGGGGGAAGCTCCATGTAATTACAAGGCTGGGATAAAGCTATTGTGTGATCTGTCGTGAGAACCCGTGAATGGTGAGAGCTGTTTCTAACACTTTGAAAGAGTCTTGGGCAGCTATAATCCAGCTGGCTAAACTGACTTGAATATGCTAGCTGGGGAGAGGGGAAGAAAGATGTTGCTTTTTTTTTCTTCCCTAATGTGATGGGGGAAATAATTGTTTTAAAAGTGCTGTCATAGTTCTGTTTGAGGTAGTTGTGGCATGTTTCAGCCTCTGAATGATCCTGCTGGGTTGCATGTAAGATCCATAATTTTTTATAAAAATTAATACTTTTATAAAACTGCTAAATTATTTTGCCCTTCTATTTTAAATCTCTATATGTAGAAAAAGAAACTAAGATAGATGAGCATGCAACACAATCTAAGAATGGCTGGGGGGAATCACATCATTAGAGTATGAAAAAGTGATGTCTATGCTTGCATATAACCTAGAGAGAATACACTGGATTGGTGTGCCAAAGAAACTTTACTTGATCATGCTGAAATCTTTTATGACAAGTTACCAAAGTACTCCAATAAGGCTACTGCATAAGAACCACCTAAGTTAAAAACAAAGCCACATACAAGATGCAGCAGCTATATGAATTGCTGTTCAGATGTACAGCATGGTTTGGCTCTCATAATTACCTCTGTGTGTGTTCTTCTCTTTACAGGGGACACAGGGAAGTTCAGCTGTCGATGAAAGCAGAATACCAAACACGATAACAAACAATCTGGCTTTACAGCTTTGCACAGCACAAACTGAGGGAGGGAAGAGCAAGAAGAGGCACAAGCCTCAGAGTCCAAGCTCCAGGCAGGAGAAGCAAAATGCAAAAGAATGAGGTTCCCAGTGATTCTTGGGATACGGTCAGGTGGTGCAGTTGAGTAAAACATGAAAACTAAATAACTTCCTATGAGTAGACTGTTCCTGGTTTTGTTTTAATACTGAGCAGGAATATTATCAGGGTGTAGTATACTTCTTTGCAATTCTTTCTGATGTGTGAGCTCAGGCAGACAAGAGCAAGCCTATGCTTCAGAGCCTAGTGTGGTGCTAGAAATGTCAGTCCAAATAAATGAGAACTAAAAAAGTTACCATAACACAGCTTGTATTGCTTGGGAGTATAATCTCTTCAGACTTAGGCACTATGGGACAAAAAAGAGAAGCCAAATGCAACTTGAAGTGACACCATCCATCAAGTTCCAAGTGCATTAACAGCACTTGGAACCACACAACAGCAGACTGGGAAGGAAGCAATCTTGTGTTAAGAAACTCCATGCTACAGAGCTATGGTAGAGAGAAGAGATGCAAGGTTGCAAAGGGCCAGACTCTTCTACAGTGTATGTATCCGATACTATCACTCTGGAGGGCAGTTTCTGGTGCAGATGAAGAAGGGCACTGAATGAAATTAAGTAAGACCATGAGTCTTGCATCATGTGGAGAACCATGGCATCGCTGACAGTGCCTCACTGAAGTCAGCAATTCAGGGTAGGGACTGACAGGACAGCCAGCATCTACCTGAAGCTGCCAGATTTACTCCAAGCTTTGAATGTATCTCTGCAAAAAGTGCCCTTCTGAGAGCAAGAGATCTCAATGGCCCCAAAAGCCACTGAGTATGATTGTCTTATATTATGGCAACTATCATCATTCATGTTTTGCAGGCATTGGTACTCTGCTTAGAAATGACTGAGTGGTGTTGAGAGGTGGAGGATAACATACCTCTGTGCTATGTATGCTTTCCTCTGCGACCAGCTCCTGTGCCTGTGGCTAGAAAGCTCTGCAGGTTCCTGTCAGTGTCATGCATTTAAACTCTTAGAAAAATAAAATAGTTTGAATGATATAATTATGAGGATTTTTTTATGCAATACAAGGTGGGAGGATTAGTTAATATTTTAGACTACAGGAGGTAAGGCAAGAAAGACGTGTATAGAGTGTATAAGTTCAGAGTTGCTGCTGTTTAATGAACTGCAGTCACATATTGCAGCCTGTGTACATGTAATTGTCTCCCAAACTGGAGGCCGAATCCTTAAAGGTTCCCTTGCTACACATTAGTTCTCTAAACAAGAGACAGAAATATAATACATTATTACCAAAGTAGATGATTCATTCTGAGCTGCTACTTAAAACATGCCAAGGACATTAGCTACAGCTCAGCCAAAAACTGAAATAAACATTGATCTGATGGAGTCCTGCATTAATTTTTAAAACATAACAGCAGGGGGCAAGGAGGGCCAGAGTTTTTCACTGCAAACTAGCTGCTTACACAATACGAATGTGGTATATTTTCTTACTGTTTTTGTAAATAATTCTCCCCAGAAGCTGTATTTGCAATGGCAAAGTTCTGAAGAAGGTTTAAGGATCTTCTTTCAGAATAATTCTGTTTTCACTAAATGGTCTGGAAAAACACATCCTGCCTTTCACTTTGGACATAACATTGTAGAAATGTATTTGTAGGGTCAGAAGCTAATTAACATTTGCCTCAATTGAGACTTCAGCTGTATTACATGCACTTGGTCTGAATGTAGCCCATTGCTTATTTTTTGCCCTCAGATTATGCAGTGGCATTTAATCCATCCTATAGGTATGTAGCATGCAACCTACCCCTAATATCTGAATAAATGCTGGATCTTCAGTCATCTAGCATCTAAGTTCTCCGTGTTTTTTTTATTACTTTGCTTACAACTAATTACTCTGGATACAGCACAGTCTATTTATACACTTTGTAAACACTCCCCCTTCCAAATGCTTTGCAGTATCCTTTTCTTCAGTGTCTTTATGGAAGATTGTCAAATGAGGGAGGCAGCTGAACTGGAGAGGCACAGGAAAGAATGGAAAATAAATCCCCTAACATCAACAAGGAAGTGATTGTCAGTGTTAGCAAATATTTAGTCGATAACTGTTCCATTAAATTATTTACAAATTTGGAGCAATGTTACCTGCTGCTATGCAAAATGAAGATTTGAATTTTTTTCCTGTTAGACTGCCAGTTGGAGTAACTTCATTGCATAAAATCCACAGTGCAGAAGGAGCAGCATTGGTGTCACTGGGATTCTTTCCACCACTTGATGATGGTCTGACAGCAGTGATCAGTCTTTTCATGCTCCTGCAGGCACCAGAATTTCTTCAAAAGTATCACTGAGATAATGATCTTTTCCTTAAACTAGATGCATGTCTTTATCTCTATCGATCAATGCATTGTTTCCAGTTCTGCATGCAGGACAATGGCACGCTTGCCTGGCTGTTGCTAGTATGTGTCACTTCTTCCAGCAATCAGTATGAAGCCCAGAAGGAAATTTCATCTTCCCAAGCTTGCCTAAACCCAATGCCTTCAAATTTTCTTCCACCCTCCTAAGGGCAGAAAATGCCATTGAGTGAAGGCACAGATTTGCTGCTGGCTGTTGGGTATGTGTGAAATGCTCCCCTTCCTTCTCACCAAGTTGCTGAAATATGGCATTCTTCTACAAAAATCTATGGGTACATTTGACTGTTATTGGGATTTTGCAAAGGATGTGGTAGAGATGATATTGCCAAAAATGAAGGTTATGTTCATATAAAGAAGTATCACTGAAATATCCAGATTGATTTGAAGAAAGGCTTGTATTTCTTGGAAAATTTAACACCTTCTAATTGCCACTGTTTCCTCAGGAGTCTGCTTTGACAAACGTGGTGTTTTAGGACCTGCAACTACTCTAAGTGAACTGTCCAAACCTTTGACAGGAAGAATTTGTTTTATAATCAACCTTGTACTGCCCCAGTTACCACAATGAATGACAAAAAATAAAAGTCCAAACAAAAAAACCCAAACACCTTCCACAAAACAAAAACAAGCACCACCCCGTCCCTGCCCCCCCTTCAAAAAAAAACTCAAAACAAACATTGTAAAGAATATTAAGCTTAGGGAAATAATTATCTAACTAATAATGTCACTTCAGAAATAATTGATCTTCTGAGATAAAGGTTATAGCTGCAATTTTTTCTAAAAGACTAAGATGTTAATTTTGTTGAAAATTTTTATTAATATGCACTTTGTTCCAACAAGCAAATAGTGTTAGATTTACCTATGTAATGTTGAAATTTTTGTAAGTTAGCTATCAAGAGACAATACTTTGGAAAAGAACAACTACCTTACCTGTGTCAGATGACCAATTTAAAGCAAAGCTAAACATCTAATGACCATAAATGCTATTTTTTTGTGTGCACCTTTTAATGCCATAAGTACTTAAGACAAGATAGCGATCCCCAAACTAAAATTTTTATGTACTTTTTTCATTACTGGTTTTAGAAATGTCTACATTTTGGTTGGTGTGAACATCTGCCTTGGCTGGATGGTTTCAGAGAACTTTAAACAGCCCTGGCAGTTTTTGAAGGGAGGTAAAAAGTATATTGTTGTGCTTCTGTTTGAAAATGGAGACCAAGGTAAGGTTTGGGATCTCCTGCTTCAAAGAAAATGGCTAAATCTGGCAGTGCAGAAGATTGTTGTGCCAGTCTGATGTCTCTTGCCTTGCCATTACAATTCATACAGGTGGGGTCTTTCAAAAAGCAGCAGTTCACTTGTGTCTAGGAGAGGTGCTGCAAGTTTCACTCCTGTTCTTCCTGGAGGTCCTGGGGTGCAATGTCCATCTGTATCTGGAGGTCCTGGTGCACCAGAAGAAGGTTAGAGCCTGTTAAAAATAATCCATGATCCTGTAAGTGCTATAGCGCACAACACAAAGTTGCAAACAGAAGTTAATGCTAGTACTTTGACACGTTCTGGACTTCTCAGTCTTGATGATGTTCATTCATTAAACTAGTGCATGTGTGTTTGGGTCAACACGGTGCAGTTACTTATAGCATCTATAGCTGATCAACTTTTGACTGCGTTTAAGCCAACACCAGATAACTAAACAACTATGAGGTTTTTACAGTTCTCTAATAAGAATAATCCAGGCACATCTGTCCTAATGAACTTGTTTGATCTAAGCATAAAAAAAGGTTCATTTTTCAGATGTATTCATAATTTTTCTCTAGGTTTTTTTACCAATGTTTATAGGAGGATTGTATTTAGTTTTACATGACATGAGTGGGGAGAGGAGAAGGGTTGCTTGTGGAAGATCTAGTTCTCTACTTTGCTGCAATAGTAGTTCTCTCTCACATACCTAATCAATTTTAAATAACTGAAGAACAGGATCAAAATTTCATCTCTAAAAATAAGGTGATGAAAACAGCCTATTAAAAATACTATGCTATATTGGTGGTACAGCTGTAAGGGATTTACAAAAATTAATTATATTAGTATTGTAAAAATACCGGCATTGAAGTTAGTGCCAATGTATTTTGGTCTTGGATGCCACATACTCATCTGTCTGGTATTTTCAGAAAAAGCAATCTACTTAAAGTCTTTCTCTATAGAAAATTTTTCCTGCCATTATACATGTCTGACTCAGAGTTCTTAATATGGAAACTACATCTTCATTATATAAAAATAACACGTTGTACTTTACAATACTTTCAGCCTTCTACTTAAATCCAGATATTCCAAGAAAACAAACAATAATAAGTCTAATTTGCTTCCTTTATTGTGAGCTAAAGAGTACTGAAGAAGTCCATAACTGACCCATGCAAAGTGGGAAATAGGGCAATTTCAATTTTCATTGATGTTGTTAATACCAACTGAATCTGGAAACTCCTATTTCGATGAATGTGATCAACAAATGTTGTCAGGTTTCAATTACTCCATTGTTCTATACGATTTAGGTATGCTCTGTGTTAAGAGATTGGGGACTTTAAAAAAACCACTGGTGGGACATTGGAGGAAACTTTCTGACATATCAGAGCAATCATTTATTGTTAATGGTTGAGCTAACTATGTGAAACTGATTAAATTGTTTTTGTTATTAAATTTATCTATTTCCAAATATAGAGTTTATAAGTATTCAGTGTTACAGTATTTTTCTCTTTCAAAAATTTGAGCAGGGAAAATGGAGTTCTTCTGGCGGCCTCAAGCAACTGTATTTTGCATCATTTTGAAGGTCATAAACTGGAGTTTCATGGATTTTTCTGCTTCTATAACTGGGGAGAAAATTCTGATAAAATTTTAATGTGAGAATAAGTCCCCTTACTCCAAGGCAGACATTTATTGTGGTGTTAGCAACCGAGCATCAGTTTAGCCATCTCTCATCAGGTAAAAAAGTGGAGGACTGAAGCTTCTGCAAGCTCCCCTTGCTGTTGCCAGAAGCTAATTTTGCAGAAGCAAGCCAAAACTATATATTAGTTACTGAAGGAATATCTGGGAACATGGTTTTTTTGGCTGCAGGACAGCACTGTGAAAATGTGCATAGCCCCGGGGCTGGAAGCAGAGATGGTCAAGAAAGCCTTTTCTAGGACTAGACAAGCTGCCAAATGTAGCATCTCCCACAGTGGCTGAGAAGAGAAAGGGAATGTCTTTAAAAATGGCCTAACGAAGAGCTCTCTGTGGCTTGGGAATGAAATACTTCTTAGATGACTGCATTGGTTCTTCCAGATGTGTGAGCAATTTTTAGTGCTGATGAGATTTTGCTAGTGGGCTAAGAGTACCAGGTAAGTGTGGACAGTTTCAGTCCAAATGGGCTTCATTTTTATTCTTTTACAGAGAGTGTTTTCAGGAAACACCTGCAGATCTCACCCTGCAGAAAGATGTCCGATAAGATGTCTCTCGAAGTTTTTTGACCCCTCCTTCCAACATGGAGGAGCACTACAGAGCACTACTGAGGAGATTAAGTGTCCTTGGGTGCTATTGTTTTTTCATATAGGTAGGTGCGAGTGTTTTTTCATATAGGACAACCACAGCTTTTTATGTTTTGCAGAAATAGACTTTTGCTTCCTTTTACCGATGGAGATAGGGCAAGTTTTATACAATGACAGAGAACCAGAACACCTGGGGGAGGGCTCCTGCCATGAGCAGGATACTCTGGGGAGACCTGCTGGGGAAGCCCTGGTGCAGGGAATCCCATTGAGGTTGCTGAATGCCTGTGGCAGGAGGTCACAGCCGCCACTTTGGTGGGGTAACACTTGTTGAACGTACCCACTGAGGCCTGTCTTGCTCTCTCTCAGCGCACATTGATAGAGGTGGTAATTTGGTCCTAGGAATACAGACTCTTAGTCATATTCATGGACTTCACCTACAAGGGGATTTTCAGTTCAATGAGTATCCCAGAAAATACCTCATGTCAAATACATCTTCCTGCCTGTAAGAGTGGGTGTCTCCACTTCCTGCCTGGATGGCAAAACACTCCATCAATGATGGGATAAAGATTAACTAAAATGAACGTCATTGAGTTTCCTCTAACCCCTTCTCTGTTTTTTCTTTCACCAGTTGCTTTTAGGCTCCAGAGCCCCTCTTTGAGATGGAAACTTACTGTACTTCTCTCTTGGCAGTTTGGCCTATTTGGTAATTGGAGTCTTCTCGTTTGGTGAGCTGTTCCCATGGTTCCCATGTTCTTGCACTCGTTCTTGTTCTCTTATTTTCCATTCCTTTATTACTTTCCTAATAACTGCTTCTCAGGCTTCTCTCGTCCTTTTAGTATTTTCTTGTGTGTTTGGCTAGGCTTCTCTGCATTCTTGGTATGGCATACAATGTGCCATCACTGGAACAAGATGTCACAGCTTTTCAGCTGCCGAGTGTAGGGTTACTCCTCCAGAAGGCTTTGCTTCAGTCACCAGTTTTGGTTCTTTCCATTAGAGTTTTTACTCTGCTTTATGGTGGGTCTCTGCTATAGCAGTGACTTTCTAAAATTATGACACCTGGTCTTGTAAACAATTGCTAGTATGTTGGCTTCAGTGAGATACCTTTCTCAGCTGGAGCCGTTGGAGCCTTGTGGTCTGGAGCCTCTACTCTGTCTTGTGGCTCACTGAGGCTGTCTTCTGTTTCTTGCCCCTGGCTGGATATATTCCCTTGTTTGCTTTAACTAAGCATCCTAAGGAATCTTACTAGTCTATATGGTCATTTGTGGCTTGGCATTTTCATCAGTTCTGACTCTGTTGTGCTGGTTTTCTCCTCTGTGTGCCAGGACCTCTTAAGTTTGGTCCCCTGTACCCACAGTGTAACTTCTTTCATCTCTTAGCCCCTTCCCCTCACAGACTTTTGTATGTTGGTCTTGTAAGGCAAAAAAAATCTCCTCCTCTCCATTCTGAGTTCTTCAAAATGTAACCTTATGTTAATTATCTATTTACTTTGTAATGGAAAATTAGAAGGGATAGGATTAATCTAAAAAGTCATCAACTGCTGTTTAACAGCATTTCCAGATTTTTGGCATATTCAAAACTGGAGAACACTGCTTCCCACTAACTCCTTCTATCCAAAGGTAACAGGCATAACTAGAGAGAGAAGGCAGATGCTGGTCATTACAATTTTTTTCACTTTCTACAAAAAATAGACATGTCTAATAGCTTCAGACCTGGAGTCCCCCTTCCTCCAATTTTAGACAGTTGTTGTCAAAGACATGCTGTAATCATTTCCATTGCTTGTATTTCTTAATCATATTTGATAGCTTGGTAACTTTCTTTAACCGGAGCAATGTGTTAAACTTTTTTTTGGCTGCCACAGAGAGAATTCTAAATCATTTTGCTGAGCTAGGTTCCAGCAGTTTTGGTACATAGCCTAACACCATATATTGTGGAGTGCGGGGAAAATCAGTTCTCCAAAGGGAACTCAATAGCAGCATGGATCTTCTGCCAAAAATTCCTAATTCTGGGACTGTACCAGGAAACTTGTGTGGGTCCTCTTCTGCTCCTACTAAAGTAAAAGGTAAAGTTCCTACTGACTCCAGTGGGATAAGGCTCAGACTCCGAAGCTCAGTCCTCATGTTCCCATTTCACACGTTTTTCCTTCACACTTTTACTGTTTTTCTTTATTTTTAGGCTCTGAGAATATACTAACCATTACTCTCTCCTGTGTATCTTCTGGAAGGAGAATCACAGATAGGAACCATTCCCCTTACCTCTTAAACTGTTTAAGAGTAGCTCCTGTTCCATGCCCTAAAGCATGGATGGAACTCAGCAGCTGTAATCTGGAGTGACAGATGAGCAAGTCAGATCATGAAAGGAGGAAAAAACCTGCTGGAATAGGAGAAAAACAGAAGAAGAGTTTGCAATCATGTCAGAAAGGCAAGAAGTGATATCTCAAAGGAATTAATTTTCTATTTCAGTAATCCCTGGGTTTACTTGGAGAGATAAGAGAAATCCAGGATAGGCTGTGGTCAAGCGGGAGATAGCAGACATGGAAAAATGGGATCTTGGGACATTTACCATAGGAAATAAACTTGAGCATCACTGTGTTGCAATGACTGCTTATACATTTGGAGCTTGACCATGTCTTTCGGTGTGCATAAGTATACAGACTGCTATATATAGCTCTTGAAATAAACACACGGAATCTGATAGCTTTAAACATAATAGGTTTGGCTTATTAGGCTGTAGGAACACTTGGAAGAAGCAAGTGTAAGAATAAAATGGATACTGATCTTTGCCATGAAGCTTAGAAGAGATTTGGAGCTGATCTAAAACACAAGGTGATGGACAAGTTGAGGACTGCTGGACTATTTCTAACAGAGCCACACACTGTGACACTGGAGAAGTAATTTAATTTCCTTGTGCTTTTTCATTTGCTTTATTCATCTGTATTAGATGGTGCTAATGTCTTCTGTTAGGAGCTTCAGCAGCTCTGAAGGGTGTTAGTATCAAAGAAAATCCTCTTTCAGAAAAAAAAAAAAGTGCAAGAGCTGCCACATGGAAACACAGGGAAAGGAACAAGGAACATCCCTTACACATCCCCAACCCATTTGTGGACATGTGGCTCAGAGCTGTGTGCAGCAGGGAAATGGAAGCGCACAGGTAATCCTGTGCCTCCCCACAGCCTGGCCCAGCCCCTTGGCCCCCTTACTCAAGAATAGCCAAGGACCCTGCCCAAATAGCCTAAAGGCTGGGTTCAAATCACAGCAGAGGCTGTAACGAGGGACTAAGGTGAAAAGTGCCAAACAGGATTTAAGTGTCCTGCTTTGCACACTTAATTTTATTTTGTAGTCTTGAATATAGAAAATGGAACAACCAATGCTAATTTTTAAGCTTTACACTGTTTTTAGTCACTGCATAATCAGGGTCAGCAAAGCTTTATTTACAATCTGTATGCACAGCTGGCAAGCATCTCAAGTTCTGGCTTCTTTGGTCCAAACACTGATGGAAAGGGAGATCTCAGCACATAATGTCCCCTGCACACCTTCCCATGTACTGCAGGTTGGCTCCTGTATTTGTTGATGTGCACTAAAATGAGGGCAGGAATTATCCAGTGTCACTCTCAGGACAGAATTCTCTCCATAACAGCCTTGATGCTGAAGGGTTAAGAAAACAACTGTCTACTGCATACAAGACATCTTATTTAAGGGATTGATAGATTTCATGGAATGGCACCAAAACTTTCCAAACCCAATCTGTAATGTACACATTTCAGTTAATGCTAATAAACTAAATGAAATATAGCACTGCAGTTGTTGGAAGCCATTCAAACGTGGTTTAAAACAAAAATGCTGACAAAGACTTTCTTGCAGCAGTGAGCAATACCTCCCTGGGCCGGCACCATGTTCTCTTCAGTGAACAAATCCATTTTCATGTTTTGCTGTCACTTTACTTAATGCAAGGTACATAGACAGGAAGGCAAAACATTGTCAGCTTTTACCATCAGCTTTCAAAAAGTTAAGTAAATAGGAAATTCCATGGTAGCCAGTGAGACTATATAGATTCTGAATGATTTGAAGAATTGAAAATGAATTTGAGTGTAAAATTAAACACTAAAATGCTCCAGGGTGGTGCCTGAGAATAATTTTTTTACCCATATAGCTTTAGCCTCTGTTATCCCCAAGCAAATTCATCAGTCTAGGTTTGCTCTTGGTTCCCTCACAATTTTTTTCCCCCCATTTTTCTGCCTGTTCCCAGCTATCTGGATCTCCCAGAAAGGTCCTTGGCAGCTGAGTGGAGCATCCTTAGTAACAACGATACAAAATTCCTATCTTATACAGCCTTTCTTTGTGCTTTATCACTTCTCTTGTTTGCTGCTGTTTGGGAATATGTTTGGTTTTACTTCCTGCCACCTTTCTCCATCTTAGCTACAACCTGACGGTCTTTGCTGCAGGTCTGATGTGAAATCTTTGCTCTTGTAACACCCAGTAAGAGCCAAATACCACAATCCTAACTCACATCAAATTTCTGCTTAGGTCAATGGAAGTTTTGCCTAAGTAAGGCTGCAGGATCCGCCCAGGGGTTTGCTGTATAAGGCGTATTGCACCGTCTGGGAGGGTTTAACGCTACCTTGTTTTGACAGACAGTTTGCATAAAGATGTCCTATGGGGTAAAGTTACAATACGTTGTGTTAATGGGGCAAGATAAGAAAACTGGACGTTAAAGCTAAACCGACCTTTCTCTCTTTAGGAAGAAGACAGTGAAGGCCGTTGTATTTCTTTTGCCATTATAACGCTACCACCTTCCATCCGCTCTTCAGATTCTAGAGGGAGGGTTGCTGGACGCCACTCCAGTCACACGCGAGATGCAAAACCTCCAGCGCACTCAGCTGCTTCTCTTTATACCGTTTCATCATCTCCCCTTCCCCCCTCCTCCGTCCCCGCATTTTAATTTAACTTGCAGCTTCCTGCCAAGCCTTCCCCGCGGCGCCCAGCGCGGACCCGGGGCTCTCCTCGGCCCTCGGACGCGCTGAACGGCATCACCTGTCCGCGCCTCCCTCTGCCGCCGCCGCGCCGCTCTA
>JAVSBS010019320.1:0-10824 GCA_033124195.1 Coracias cyanogaster
GGTGGAGCCACAAAGACACAGATGGGCCATGTTCTGCCTCTGGAACATGAAGCCAATAGGGAAAACAAAACATTCTGGTAGGTTGTGACTCATACAAAGGTCAACTCCAACTCAGGCCCCACAGCTCAGGCCCTAGCACTTCACACATGAACACAGATACTTGGTTTATACACAAAACAATTGTTTCCGCCACGCCTTTTATTTTTAGCTACCACTTCAATCTATTTTATTTATAACAAGTCATTGTTGCAGGGTGGTTTTCACTAATACTATGGAAATATTTTCTGTAATAAACTCTTCAATATAGATGAGAATGTTTAGTCTTATGGGTAGCTTTGCATTTTCAGTCCTTGATTGTGTCTTTGCAAACTGAAAGTGTTACCGTGATTACTAGCTTCCTGTGTTTACAAATGCATGTTATCAGAAGACATGTAGTAAACTTTGAGAAATGTTTCTAAGTCCTACCTTTTTATTAAATTAATGTTTCTAGTATATTAAAATCAGAACATTAAACAATAGGAACCAATAAACAACAATATACTTACCGGTTAGTTACAAAACTTTGTAAACAGACTCTTTAACCTTTAGTCGTGCAGAATAATACCTACAGGCTAAATAAGGAAGCCAGGAAAGTAGTCAGAGGTTTCTCCTCTGTCACTATAAGAAAAGAACTTCTGCTTCCTAATGAAGTGGCCAAAAAAGATCTGCTTCAGATACTCTGATTTTACAAGTAGTTCTGTATTGTGCTGCTGATGCACCCTGCTGTCAACTTTGGTGATACTACCAGTCACTTCACTGCAAAACCAGTAAAGCCGCTAATGTTCTTGTAGTTCCAAAACTGAAGCCTAGGCTCTCAGAAAGACAGTCTATTTTTGCAATAAAACCATGTAACTCAGTTAAGTGTTCAGATGTTTTGGTTCATCTTCAAACGATGGCTTCAGATTGAAACAAACTCAACCTTTTTCTCGCTTGTATGATTCATTTGTGAAATTGCAATAGTTCCGTTTTACTTAGTTCCTCTTTTATCTAATTTTTTTTCTGGTGAATGAAAAAAATGCTTATGGGTACCCTTTCTACAAAAGCTTCATAATGAAACAAGGCTTAACGTCCATGTACACTTGCCCACCTGGGTTCCCAAAGAATGTGTATCTATCGGTCATTTTCAACTGAATTTGATAGAAAGACAAATTGCAAGCATATACATTTGCCTTCATGTTTTATGGAAATAATACTAGAGAACAGAGAAGAATGCTTCAAACAAGAGGCTTGTCTGTCATGTTATTAGACACCAAATATCTTATTCAATATCAGCAAGAAAAGCTTACTTTTGATACTAATCAATCAGAAAAAAACCCCTGCAGAATATCAGGCTTTGCTAGTTTGGATTCTTATTGAAATACCTGGTGCAATGGTTTCTTTTCATTTTGTTTTTTCATATAGTAGCATAACCTTCCAGTTGTTAGGCTGCAATTGTTACACGGCTTTAGGAGTCCCTTTAAAAACAAAAGAACCATGACAACATGTATGAAGATCTCCCTTAAAACCACATCTTATTTCCTTTCTTTGGAAAAACAATCCAAAATGACCACTTTAATCAGTTTGTAACTTGCAAGAAAAGAAGATGCCACAGCAGCTCTGTCAATGGATGCCTTGTACACTACTGTCTCCAAGAGTGGGCTTATGGGACCCTGAATTAAAGTCAGCACACATCTAAAGCATTCAGTTAGGCAGGGATGAAGAAAATAATTAAACAGACTGGAGAAAGAAAGGTTACAAAAACCTGAAAATACAGGCTGGAATAAACAGTACTAGATACTACAGAGGATTACAGAATCCCTCCATATAATGAATGTATTCCACTAAGTGGAGCTTTTTAAAATCTCCCACTAGTTAAATAACCAATATTTACATTTAGTATTTTCTAGATACATAATAAAAAACTGTCATTACATTGAGTTATGCATGATACAAACCCGAAGTCAAAAATATGGTCTAACATTTGAACACCAGCTCCCAACATCAGGGCAATTCAAAGAGCCTAAATTAGGCTCTGAACCCACGCTCATTCAACTGTTAGTGAAGAGAATGAGACACTTTAGCAACTCAAAAAGATGAAGTGTTGGGAGACATGCCAACAGGATGCTGAATACAGGGATGTATACTAATTTCCATTCCTCTTTGGAGTTCAGTCACTTGAATCAAGACTATAAAAGTTACGTATCTGCCTACTCAAAATGCAGAGCATTGAATTATTTTCTGAAGACTAAAAGCTGCCTTCAGGAAGGTCCCCTTAAATAATTTCTACATTTTTGATATTTATGTAAGAGTTAGAGACTTTGTTAATTTCTTATTCCAGTTCACAAGATTTCAAGTCTATAATTTTCATCTCCCAGTAGCATATTCCAATAATCTAACCGCAAAACTATCTTTGTTCAGTAGGTCAGACAAGAGTTAAGAACACAAGAGCTAAGACTTTAGAAGAACTTCTAACACAAGGGAGTGTACTCTACTGGAAAGAGCATTCAGTTAGGAGTCAGCTGATGTGCATTTAGCCTCTCTGAAGCATGAACTCCAGCCTGTGACTTCAAGCAGAAAAGGTAATACATGCACCTCAGCTAGAGCTGCTTTCAAAGAATTGTTTTGATAATCAGAAGAATAATTTTACTTGCATTTTACAAGTTGAGGAGTGCTTAGCCATTGGCTAAAGAGTGGTGCTAAACACACCATCAGGCAAGTTTTTTATTATAGTAAAAGAGAATTAACTTAAACCTAGTAAGAAATTAAAAACATTTAATATTGTAAAAGAACAAGAGCTCATACTGTTCCACTTGCCAGACACAAATAGGATAATATATGGGGAATAATCACCTACATCCTACTTAAGGATTACCTGAGAAACAACAACTTACAGAGTATCAAGCAGGGGAAAAAATCTAGAGTCAACTGATTTATTAGTGGCAATTTAGTGACTGCCTCTGCAAATGTATTATAACATATCCCCTCAATACATGCTTTGTTATTACTGTCTAATGGAACATTGTACCATATAAGAAGAATTGTTCTATTGCTACTAAAAGGTCATTTTTTTTCGCACTTAAGCTGCAAAAAAAATTCAATTCTATCTGGTGACAGGGAAAGGAAAAATGACAATCCAAACAGAAGCAAGCCTGTTAAAACCCAGTAATTTCCTCAAAAAAATTTATATCCAATTTGAATGTTGCATACCATTGGCAGGCACAGTACTGTTAATGCTTGACATATAGTTAACGGTTCTGTTATAAAGATTCCTTTGTCAAATAACAGTAGACAGAGTTTGTAAAATCTCATGCAACCTTAAATGTGTAATTCACATTTCCACTGACACAACTGAACTTATTTTGCTTTTTTAAATTAAAGTGCTGGATGTTATACAATTTTAGTGCACTGTCTGAATTCTTCATATTGGATGACCAAAAGCCTTCAGACACTGTCAAATAAATATTAAAACTTGAGTGTTGTCCTGAATAATAAGATTGTAATACATGTTAAATATGTCCCAAGGTATACTAGAAGCTCATAAAATAATCATGACTTAAACAGTTTTCCAGTAGAAGTCTGAAGTATGCTAAAACTTTACATATATAGATTTTTAAAGTTAGCATCTCTGTGTAAGTGGTTGTCTAAAATATCTACACAGTGAAATTTGACTGTTTTGTGGTAATTATACAGAGGTCTGGACTGCACATTTCTAATTGCATTGCATTAATTAAGCACTGGCATAATTTACAGATGTAATGAACTCTCTGAGACCACCATTACCTTAGGGTTGTACTACTTTATAAGAAAAACATATCTTCTGGCTCAAGTAGAAGTTACACATTTCATGCAGAAATTACTTTCTGAATTTGATAGACTATATTACACAGGAGATCAAATCAAGTTGTATTAATCAAGTTGTTCCTCTGGCCTTAAACTATTAATCTAAAACATGACAAAATAAACGAAGGGCACACAAATTAGAAGGGCACGAGATGAGTTAGTAAAACACTGTATAAAACATGTAAAAAAATCAGCTAATACATGTACACGTCCTGTGAAAAATGTTTTTTCTGTCATACCTTACAAAGCTGCAATTTAAAAGTATAATGAGCTCATTCCTGTAAGATGTTTTTACAGTAAAAATTATTATCTAGGGTATTCTAATAAGGTCTGTGTAGAATCTTTGTAAGTACATTCTCTGAAAGGTTTCTAGCCATGTGGAACTGCTTTCTCCTTCAAAAAGCCACCCGTTGAACATAACTGTAAGAGAAATCCACTAATACAAAAAAACACATCTGGAGGATAAGTAAAGAAAGTCAGAGGTCCCTTCCAATCTAATACATTCTATGAAAATGTGAGCATGGAGCAGTAGAAAAGAGAGCAGAAATAAAGAGATACATAGATTGACTTTGGGAAGTAACAATGCATGTTTTCAACTTCTGTGAACAAAAAACCACAAAACAACCAAACAGCTTTATCAAACGCTGGCTGCCAATGTCAGTAGAGCATTGCATGCACTTTTGCCTAAATAGTTTTAGCTGAGCAAATATCCAATAGAAAACAGTGATGTCACATTAAATTATTAGCACAGAACAGTAATAAAAGCCAGAGCACAATTTACTTTTTCCTAAAGATTTAAACTTAGACCATCAGTCTTTTCTAAATAACTATACAGTAAGTCTTGAAATGGAAAACTTGGATCATAAAGCATCTCCTCTAACGTTATACAACAAGACATAGAATGAAAGGACAATAATTCAAAGCATTTAGATTTTTTCAGAACACTTATAAAATACTATTACAAAAAGAGGGCTGTGTTAGCCACACTTGGGGTGTGCACAGGAGTGGGAGCGTGCATGAAGGTGTGCATCAGCCTCACATGCATTGCCTTGCACAAGCCCTCGCACACTCAGTCTTGAATGAGTCACTGCACCCTAATGCTCTTGCAGGGATGCTCCTTGCACAAGCCCCTATGCACTCATTCCCTTGCAGGAATGCTCCTTGCATGGGACCTTGCTCGTTTGCTCCCTTAAAGTTTAAAAAAACACGTAGGAAATAACATTTCATTCCATAAAACATAGTTGTAATAACATAGCTCTCATTAAGACAAATCTTACAGGGCAAACAAGAGAAAAGAAATCTGCTAAACTTTAGAAGACTTAATACTTATGAATATTTTCAAGAAGACATGGGTAAGTCCAAGCAAGTCATGTAGAAATTGTTATTCCTTTCATATTATAATGAGATGCCGTTGTGCTGGTTAAGCCATCATCATTTTACGCCGCCAATAAGAAAAACAAAACATTCTGCTAGGCTGTGGCTCATTCACAGGTCAATTCCAACCTGGGGCCCAAACCTCAGGCCCCAGCACTTCACCATGTCATTCAGTGAAACACCAGATGAGAATACTCACATACTCAAACCACTGCGGGATGTTAGCTCGTACGATATCCGTAAACATGTAAGACCTTTTCTCTCATACACGGAAAATAATTTGGGCTGACATTTGCTCTTTTGTATTAGTTTCAATTTTCAGAGTTTAAAATAGTTTAATTCCAATGCAAGAACTGATGGAATTTGACAACTATTTTGTAATTGTCTGCAGTTATAATGTATTATTCATTAGTTCGTAAAAAACTGATTAGTAGAGGAATCTTGAAACATCACTGTCATGTTTTAAAATCAATTTAAATTTACCTCATGTAGGTATGAAATTTAAGACTTTCCAAAGTCTTTTTCTGTGTAAAATATCATGAATCAAATGCTTTAAGACAACAAGAAATGTCAATCAAAACCATGAAATGAAGTCTAACTGATAATTTACTTATTGCCTATTTTAAGTCATACAACTGAATTATAAAAAAAAAAGATCTACTGGAGATTCAAGTGTGTAACAAATTTTGATAAATGAAACAGCATGATTTCTTCATGCTTGAGGATATTAAACAAATCTTATCATCTTAACACTTCAACTATGAACAATAACAACCTTTCCCCACATTTGCAAAAATGAAGGGCTGATTTTAAAGTATTTTAAAATAACAAAAGTGGTATGACTGAGCTATGTACGTTATAGCTCAAAAACAAAATATGAAATACAGGCTTTTAGAAAACATTATGGTCTTAAGCATTAGCATTTTTCCTGTGTATTCTGCTTTTACATTACATGATCAGTGTGGTCATTACAGTAAAAACAAGCATGGAATGGAGAAGAACATAACTTCATAAGAGGAAACAAAAACCTCCTTGCACTGAAGCTTTTCATGTTTGGATCTAATGCAACTGAAGTGCCTCATCAATTCAGTTGCATGACCATGTACTGGCACAAAAGAGAAAGCAAAAATATGCAGCAGAAGTAGGCAGGGCTGTAGCAGCCACAACTTTTGTTAGCTTACACTGTTACAGAACTATACATGTCAAGTCTGCTTGACATAGTTTTTCACTGCTGTGAAAAAAAATGCTGAGCTGCTTTTACTCTAGGTTTGACCAGGACTCAGTCTAGTTCTAGGCCATGCAAAAGTTTATATTGCGCGAAGAATAAACGTCCAGGGGTGAAACCACACCTTCCAATTATGGTGCAATTTTAAGTTGCCTTGAATGCTTGTGGACTTACTCTGCTAGAAGTCAGTTTCATAACTGATTTTAATTTAATTAAGGTGTTGCTAAGAGGCACATTCCCAGCCACACAGCTTGTGGTAACAACATAACTCCTGTTTCCCCTTTTCCAGACTTATCAGCTGCTTGAGCTGATCCAACATCCTTCATAGTTGCAAGAAACACCAATGTAAATCCAGAAGGGGAGACGGAAGCATGTGGTCAGGACAGGGAGGAGGGCAGGACAGAGGATCCTCTTGGTAGCAGGAGCTTTACCTGCCTAAAGCCCAAAGATTGCAGTTTGACACTGTTAGCTTGAACAGGATGGAGTATTTTTCAGCAGGATGAGTTCCCTGATAGGCCAACGTGGTGAGCACAATAAGGGGTAGCAGTAATAAACAGCCTGAAACAGGAGGAAGGTAGGACTGCCTTCCAAAGACTGAAGTCTATATTGTCTCACAGTGTCACTAAAGTATACCCCTAGATTGCTATTGTTAAAACTGTAGCAGTTCCTCCAAGATAGACGTACAACTGCCCAATAAGCATTTATCAAAACATTCCTTTAACCTGATATCTACTTGTCCCAAAACGTACTTCCTTTTCCAATAAATTAGCTATTATACTAGAAAGGTAAAACGTTTTTTCTTGTAAACAATGGTTTCCTATAATCTTAAAATCAGATGAGAAACTGTTACTGCTACAAGGTAAATAAAAAAGTAGTTTTAGTTACACGATGTGGATGAAAATATATATAATGTCAAATCACACGTTTCAGAATGTAAACAGATTACATCTCCATGGTTAAAATGAAACCCTTGCTATGAGTTATTATCAAAGGGTAAAGGGTAAGGAAGTCCTTCACAACACACACTACTGATAATGGCTTGAAAGAGGAGTTTAAACAATAAAGATTGAGAACTCATTCCAATACATACAGATTGTAGGCTCCTTAATGAGAAACAGAGGGATGAAAATCCAGAACTGCAATCTAAATAACCTTTTTTTCTACTTATAAGCAACTACACTTCTTTTAGGAGACAGGAGCTGTGCTTCTGCACATGGATAGGACTCTATGAGGAACAATTTTTTTGGTGAATATTTAGTAACTAATGTATTTCAATAAGCAATAATAATAAAATGAATAAGCAAAATTAAATAAGCAAAAATAATAAGTCAATTTTAGATTTAGGCACAGCTGAGAAAACTCTTGAATACTCTATGTACTTCGTTTCAGTACTTACTACTGGCTATGAAAGCAGACTTGGGAAGGAAACTTTATCCAGCAACTTTCATGAAAAATGGCATAGTAAAACGTTCTTTGCACAAACATCATCAAAGAATTCTGGAACCCTTACCGCAGTATTTGCAGTCACCTATGCATAATGGTAATCTGTTAGACTCCATGCTAAGAGTTTAAGATTCCTTGCGTGCTTGCATCAAATACTATTAATCTGTACCCAGTTATTTGACCTGAAGATGCTGAACACATTGTTGACAACCGCGTGCCTTCTCACGCTGCTAACAAAAAGAATTACCATGCCTTCACTATCGTTGTCTGCTGTGCTTTCAACCCTCTAGTCACCTCTTAAGCCTTCCATGAGAACTTCATTGATGATGTCAACCTCTGACAAGTGAGTACTTAATAAATCTGAAGCTCCATTTAACCAGTTGTTGGAAAATAGACACCCACTTCTGCACGGACAGATTGGCAGCGAGCTATCCCTTAGTCTATCTTGATTTTTTGCACACTGACCCATGGGAAATTACTCTAGTAGCTGCCAGTCCTCACTCGGAGCTTTTACAAAATACGGGCCTGGCACCATGAGTCTTCCAGGACCTCTAAGAGTTTCACTGCTTCCTACCCAGTTACGAACCTGTGGAGTGGGTCAGAACAACGTTAACCCGACCTCCGACAGGGGACCGAGGGGGCAGGCAGGGCAGCGGTGGAACGGATTGCTCAGAGAGGTCGGGAAATCTCTGATGTGGGAGGGTTTCACAGCTTAGATAGGGAAACCTATCATTGACCTGATCGAGTGCTAGCAACAGGCCCACTTCAAATGATGCTCTCCAGAGATCCGTGCCAAAACCCCATCATTTCTATGATTCAATGAATAGCTCCAAAGGCAGCAGATTTACCTGTTTGCTGGTGCTTAATGACAGTACTACATGATGTAACATTCTAGGAAGGTAGAATTGTAGCCAGAAAAGTTAAAAATCTCTAAAATTTTAAAAGAAAACTTAAAATGCTGATCAAACTCATAGCTACTTATGTTCATAAGCCAAAGCTCATTTTAAAAATTAAATATATATTTCTCAAACTCCACTGAAACTGCTGATTCGTCTGGACAAAAATCAGGCATCTTTTATACACCAAGGCGCAAACAAGTATGTGCAAATATCGATGACGTAAATTTTGTCCAGAGAAGAGGAAACATCTTTTAGAAATTAACCCTTAAACTTGCTGAAGTGTTACAGTCTATTCCACACATCTCTCGAATTAAAACCAAACAAAGCAAACAATCTTTAAAACAAAGGGGACTTTTGGTTGTTTTTGCCTTGAATTTTTCACACTAAGGGGAAACATGATTTAGTTTTATTAATAAAAGGAGAAAGTTTTTAATGTACACAATTTCTACTCCACTTAGAATTTGTTTACAGATGGACTTGTTTGGGTTTTTAAGAGGACGCTCTCACAGATAACAAGTTCAAAGAGACTGCTCCAGGAAGACTGTTTCAGCAAAACAAGGGAGACAATATATTTCATAACAGTTGTCAGAAGAATACATAGAATTAAAAAAACCTTGAGAACACAAGACTTTGCTAACATCTTGAACTGTGTCTGAAAAAAGAAAGATACAATTTGGGAGCTGAAACACAGAGGTGTGCTCTTATTAGCCCATCCACTTACATACTGAACATTTGCATTCTGTACTAGCTGAAGCTTTTTTTATTCCTTAAATATGACAGAAGTAGACAAATAAAACCATATAAAGCAATCTGAAAGGCCATTATCCTAGTATTTTCACTCAGGTACCTCTGAATTTGTTAGAAATTGGGACTGTTACTGAAAGTAAAGCTTGCTGGATCGGCTCCTCTTTGTCTTTGAACTGCATTGGAGAATTAATGTTTGTTTCTAGTTTAGTATCCTCGTACACCATGTGGAAGATTTTTATTACTTTTCAAGCTTAATTTTAAAATAAATGTATTTTCCAGATCTCTGCCATCGTACGTAACATTCACATTGAATTTATACCACGCTGTACCAATTTACGAAAAGAATTTCAAATAATACTGCCATATCATTTGACATTTTGCTAAGTGTGAGGCAGTAAGCCTTGCTCACAATTCTATAGGCTGAGGGTTTAAGAGAACACGCGTTGCCAATACAACACGATATGGAAAAATTCTGGCACCAGAGCAATCCTTGTAGAGGCAAAGCATCGCAACTTCCACAAGCACAGGCAGTTACCTTATGATAACACTTCTGTAAAGCCTGAAGGTAATTTCAGCAACGAGCAAACTCAAAGTTTTAGCAATTCACACAACTTCCTGACATGCTTTATGCCCATCTCTAAGTTGCCAGGTTTCCTGGACACGTGAGAGTAAGTTAATTAATATCACCTCTCTACTAGCAGCAAACATACCACAGTGTTTTTCATCATGGCTTTAACAGTGAATCCATCGGAGATCTGCTGCTTGCGCTTCTTCACGTGCCCCAGCGGCTCCTGCTGCTGGGAGCACCTGTCACCTACCGACTCGGAGGGGCTTGAGCCCGCTTTCTCCACTACCATGTCCGCGCCGCCGTCCGCCGCGGACAAGAAGCAAAACACAGACTAGAAAAAACAAACAAACATCAACGCCCCGCCCGGACTAAGCTAGAAAACGCAGCGCCTCTACCTCTGCCCCCTTCCCAACCAGCGGCACCCCGGCACGCAGCCTGCCCGCGCCTTCCCTGCCCCTCACACGCCTCCCCCTCGTCGCCCCTCACAGGCTTCCCCGCTCGTCCCTCGCCCCCCCTCCACGCCTTTCTGCATCCCACCTCGTCGCCCTCCTCCCCGCCGCTCCTCCGTCCCTAGCCCTTCCCCGGCCCTCCGGGGCTGTCTCACCCGTGCCGCCCGCCGGCTCTCGCCCGGCCCCGGCCCCGGCCCCGGCCCCTGCGCCGCCCGGCAGGCTCCCTCCGCGGGGGCCGTTGGAGTGGAGGGGTGGGGCGGG
>JAVSBS010019321.1:0-50151 GCA_033124195.1 Coracias cyanogaster
GTAAATACCCGCGGGCCGGTTTGAGGAGCCCCAGGGGCCGCATCCGGCCCGCGGGCTGTAGTTTGAGGACCCCTGGTTTAAAGCAAGCGATGCATTCACTAATTGTTGTTTCTGTGTGCCTCCTAAAATGCCTGTTGGCCTACTGCAGGTCCTCAGGAGCCACGTCTGATCAGAAAATACTTCCTCTCTCTTCCTAAGTCAGTTCCAAGAAGTTCCACTGCAATAGCAGGTGCTTACAGACCTCCTGCCCATCAATTCCCATCTCTTGCCATCATGCTCAACCACTTCATCTTTTTCATAAGCTTATGATCAGTCATCTAAACGCAGTGATGCTGTTGACTTTCCCTGATAGGATGAGCACACTACAGATGTGCACTGTTTTCTTGCTGGTACTTCCATACAGCAGTACAAGGTTAATTTTATTTTTTAACACTATCTGTGTGATTTATCAAGCCAAGTGACGTTATTCAAAGTAACCTTAGAACCAGATAGTTGGTAGCCAGTATCCGAAACACCAGACTCAGCGCGGCCAGCCCTGGCGCAGTGGGTTCAGCTGTGCAGGAGGGAGCACGCCTGGCCAGCTGCTGGCCAGAGGTGCCCGCGCTGGCCATGGCCACAGAGGCTGACAGGAGTTGGCCTCAGCGAGACACAGAAGCAAAGTGATGTACTTTGTGGGGCCTGCCATTGCTGAGAGAGAATTACGGGACATTAATCCTTTTGAAATGCCCTTGCTAATTCTTGCAGTTTTGTTCCTGTGAGCCCGAGTTTCTCCTCCCTTGAAGCCTACACATTTTATTAGGTATTGTGAGAGGCTACACCTGCAGGTTTAAATGACTAACACAAATGTTATAATGGTTGTGACCAGTCAAAGGAAAAGTTCAAAGTTCAAAGGTCAGTCTTTTGTAACTGGTGAGGAAGAGCTATGGGATAATAGCTTGTTAATGTTATTTACCTCATTCAGCTGAAAAACTTTCTGTAGGACTCTGTTGTGTCAAGACATTTACGTGGGCAATTCTGGGCATTGTCATCTGAATAGGGGTTAAATTATTCTGTTTTGTCATTAAGTGATCCTTGATTGGCAATCCACTACACAATGGGTGATCATTAGGGAAAGGCCATAAAACTGTTACACCATTTGAGAGTGAATGGTGAATGAAGCCAGATATCTCTAGGACCCCTTCTCCCCCCAGACTACAGCTGCAGAGAAGCAGTTGAAAGTAGAAAAGTCTAGAGGTTTGAAACAATTTGGAACAATAATTTCTTTAATATGTTTCCCTAATTTTGGTTTGAAAATATTTACACTGAAGTGAACAGTGGATAAACTTGTTTGTAGTTACCTAAAGCATGTCTAGTATTGTCAGGTCTCCTGATTTTATTCAGTCAGTGGTTCTCGATTTAAAACTGACTCTGTTGGAGCACTAAGACTGTGTCAGAACATTAGTCTTAAAAATGAACCGTGGCATGTTAGTTGCAGAGAAAATAATGAAAACGAGGCAAAAGCCGAAATAAAATGAGAACTTCAAGAACTGGATACCGTAGAAGGAAATGCAACTTGCTTAATGAAAATGCTTCCAAATCCAGAAGCTAATGGTTTTCAAGGCCCAAACTGTGGCTTTTGTGGGCCCTAGGCTGATGGCTGCCATTGAGATCCAGACTTAGACTTTCCATCCCAAAGTCCTGTATTCTGTCAACAAATGTGACAACAGGCCTTGCAGTCTAGTGTACATCACTTAAATTTCTGTAATGCTTGTGGTTGGCCAGAGCCAAGATTGTACAATGCGTAGCTTGGTAAAGTGGTTGTTCCGCTGTGGGTAGACTTCTCCAAGTAGGGTTGCTGTGCTCTTTCTTTCCGTTTTTCTTTCTCTTCTGTCCCCATCGTGGTACTGGGCCTGGCTGCTATCTCACCCTGTGCTGAGCCATTTCATTCAGGAGGAGCAGAGGTGCAGGACAGGAACAAATGTCTTAGGCAAGTCAACGGTCTAGTCCTGACTTGCATCAGTTAAGTAGTCATGGGACCAGCTTGTGAGAAGGTACTCGTGCTATAGCTGATCAGTGGCTTCCACCCAGCTTTACCTGACTTTACCATCCTTAGTTTTTGCAGTCGTGATGCTCTGGGTGACCTCTGGGGGCTGGGTTTTCTAACAACTGTCCAGATAGTTCCAGCTGTGCTCTTGGGAATGGTGATTTTTCCACGACTGAAAAGCCAGCATAGCTTTTAACTAAAACTGCAGAGCTAATTAACTGCTTAGTGCTTTGTCCTTGCTTTATATTCCAGTTACGATTGCAGCTCATCTCACTTGAGAAAGAACATGCTCCATGGCCTGCAAAGAGACTTATTTCTTCGACTACAATTAAATATAGGATTCTTTCCTAGTAATTAAAGCTATGCTGTTGCAAGCTGTGCAAGTGGGCTACAAACAACCCACTGTCCACTGGGGAGGCTGTGAACTGAGGCATGTTCTGTCTGTGTTTTCCTGTACCCCCAGATGCATAGTTAGACACCAAGTCTACAAACATTCGCTCTTTTGCTTGACTTGGAAAGATCCATTGTCTTTCAGGGCCTTTGGAGAATATCACGGTGACAAGTGTGTGAGGTCAGATGTTTTGCTGTAAATCTGCCTTTAAAAGGGAAAAAAGAAAAGAAATAGGAAAACGTCCACGTTTCTACATTGAAGTTGCAGCACAGCAATAGTCAAAGGTATTTTGAATAGCAATAGACAAAGGTGTTTTAATAGATTCTATGTATTTCCAACATCTGAATTTCCCTTTAAACTTGTACTAGGTAAATGTTACTCAGTTGCCCTTTTAGAAAACAACAATTTGACTTTTTTCCCCTCTTTGTATTCTGACAAATATTGGTCTTGATGAGTGTTAAGGGACTAAAAACGCTAAACATCAAAGTGCTCATTATCAACCAGCCAGCTGCACTCCTCGCCGCACCTCCTCATCACACACAAACCTGATCTTTTCTGTGGGGACCACCCCCCCCAGAGACACAGAACAAGTTCTTCTCTATGCTAACAGTGCACAACATTGTCAAATGATGTGTAATGATTTTATAATGTGAACTAATGCCACTAGGGACCGAACTGAGACTTCTGATTTCATTACACTCACTGCTGAGACTGGTTTGGAATATGAATTTGGGGCAAAGATAAAAGGCTATGTTCATGTCCTTTACCCATCAGCCCTTGACCAGTATTATTTGGCGTGGGTCCAGACAAGAATCCTGCCCCAGGTATCTCAGGAAAAAATCTCGTGATTTATGTATGTTGCTATAAAATACTGGGAGTGCAAATAAGTACCTTTTACTAAGTAAAGCTTTGTGTCACGAATGAAATCTTAGCCTAAGTCAAGAGAAACTTCCCTGCTGTGTCAGAATCAGGCCTTTGCTGGCCAAGACAATGTTCCTAAAAACCACTGTTTGTTAATATTGGTCTGCAGAGTTTGGGTGTTATAAGAGTTAGAGGTGAGATTTTGTTCTGTTTGTTTGTTTTTAATTTGATGGGTTAACCTTTGATTTAGAGATAGCTTTAGAAATGTAAAGGCACCATACACATGTACACTGTGTACTAAAATTATGGTATATTCTGTAGAACTGAATAAAGCCTTTACCTATTATAGTCTGCGTTACTGTGAAGCCTAGGATACTTGTCTGATTTGAGTGAATTCCTCTTTCTGTGTCCTAGAAGACTGGAAAAAGAGAAAAAATGCCATAACATTTTTATCTAGAATGGATAATATGAGAATTAGCTTGTTTTTTCATTCTGATGTAAGGAAAAAAACCCCAGGCTTTCAGTCAAATTCTCATCTACTGTAAGTATGTCTGGTTCTATTGTTTTCAAGGCAGTTTATCGCATTTGTACCAGCAGAAAATGTAGGCCATGCTAGTGACAGCAGGGAGATGAACACCCTGAATATGTAGCTAATTTTCAAATGTAATCTACCTGTTAATGTGTGATACGGGAAATAAGTGTCTTTTATATACTCTTAAAGCTCTTCAGATGCAGGAGGGATAGAAACTAATCCACCTTCAAAGGTAATTATATTGGGAATTACACTACTTCATGCAGTAAACTGTATTCAGCACCCTGCCCCTTTTCTCCAGCACAGTACCATTGCCACTATTTTAGATACGAGTAAGAGTTAATCATGAGTAAATTAAATTCAATGTGTGAAATGGAAAGGAGAATCCTTACAAAGATATAAAAGCATCTAAAATATAAGTGGCGATTAAGCTTGTTTCCTCTTGTGCTTATACACACTGGACAAATGATTTACTTTCATCATCTAATATATTTAAGCTATCTTGGTTGTAGGGGTCACAGCCACTGTGAGATGGGAGGAAAGACAATACTAATCAAAAGTAAACCATGCCACTTTTTTTCTCTAGTGCCGCTAATCTTAATTGAATCAATCTCATGGCATATGTTGACAGTGAAAGATTGCTCGAACCTGGGAGGCCAAGCTGGACAGAGCTTCCAGAATAAATAAATAAAAAAATCTTCCTTAATCATTAATTTGTTCATTCACTCCCATTTGCTTCCATTCTTCAATGTCTTAGAAGATGGACCCCATGCAACCTTCCTCTTCAGCAATCATTTCCAAGTGTTGCTCCCAATATACTCATGTGTTTTTGAAGAAACTAATTTGCCTGAGATGAATACAGCAGAGATGCTTATCTTTTTTCTTTTTTAAAAAAAGAGAAATATAGTTAGATTTTATATATCTGAGCATTTTGTGAAAAAGGATAGCATTTCTAATGAGTTGCAACAGAACTGAGCTCATTTTGGAGCTGAAGTATTTCCTGTTAGAGGATATCAGGTAGATCCTGCTTGGACTAGGATGGAGTTGGGGAGTAGTTTACAATCTGTTCGTGAATTCACAGTAGCCCTAGTCCTATAAAAGTAAGGCAGAGAGGTAAAAACCCTTTGAAGGTGGTAGAAAATCTAGACAACTTTGTGACCTCTGGATCAGGTACCTTGCAAATATATCTGAGGGTTCCATGATGTTATAATAGTAACAACCAATAAATAATTAGTAATACTCTATCAGACTGACTTTTTCTCCAGGTTTTTATTGAGGTTGGTAATGTGAGAATTTCCCTGTCAACTGTTATTTTCATTTTATTTTGTTGCTACTTAACAAGCAGACTATATGCAGATACGCGTGCCTCCTTCCCCAGTTTCCCAGAACTTTATATATATTGCATTATAGGATTTCAGCATTACAAAATTACCTGAATTTGTTAACACACAAGATGGAGGAAGGCACTTAGTATATGACCTGTTATTTCTGTTCTGGTCTTCTGCAGATGCTTGTGTTTGATGAATTGCAAGTATGAAAATCTTAAAAACTATGACCTTAAAATGAAATGTGAAAGAACAGAGAGATCCTTCCAGAATCAGGACCTTAAAAGCTACATTGGAGTCTCTCTAAAGATAAGGCTAAATTACATTTATTCTTTCTAACAAATGGTTTTAATTAAATAATGTTGTTAAGTGTGAAGTAAAAGGAGAAAGATTTTGATGAACAACTCGGTGTTCATATTTTATGTAATCCATTATGGGCCCATATTATTTAAAACATTGCTATATTATTCATTAATAAGACTCATTGTATGCAATTAAATGGTATTTGATGATGAAAAGCAGATTTACTGGCGATATGCAATAAAACCTCTAACACGGTAGCAGAACCTTGCTAGAGCTGTAATGGTTTATATATATTGTCTACACTGAACTTAAGTATAATAGTGTGTACGTAACATTCACTTATTTTCTCTATACATTTATTCTGTCTATAAAGCAACTCCATTTTATTATTGCATTTGATTTGGGTATGTGCAGACAGAGTTACTCTCTTAAGAGAGATACACTCTTAAGTCATTCTTTAGGGATCAATTGCACTGTATAACTTGAATTTCTTCCCAAAGCAAGGAAGTCACATTTAACTTCTTAGTGTGGCATTTAAAAAACCAAATCAAATCTAGTTCTCAGAAATGAAAAATCCTTTATGCTTTAGAAGCCTAAGCCAGTGTCATTTACAAAAATACCTACAAAATTAAATAGGAAAACCCCAAACCTTTCAAATGACAAATAAATCATTTCACCCACGTTTAAAATCAAGACAGCATATTTGGTAATGTCTCTTCCTCAAGCCTGTGCTTTTCTAAAGTGCTATCTTGTTTTATTTTGATGTGTATCTTTATAGCAGAATAATTAATGTTTCACAAATCGGTGATAGTGAAGTTGTTCATGTTATTCTGAGGGCAATAAATCCACATGCACATAGTTTCGTATTCTAGAGATCATTTAAGTGAGTGTAATTTTAACATTTTGATGACAGTTTTAGGATCCTACCAAGCAGTGATAAAGCTAGCAGTTATACTATGTGATAATTCTGCCTTTCATTATAATGCAGAGCTTCTCCATACTAAATCAGGCCAAGATGCAAGCTATTACCCCTGGGCAAAATTCATTCATTATGCATGTACATTATTCCTAAAATTATTGATAATACTTTTTGTAATAGTTATTTTTCATGCATTAACTTTTGCAGCTATTTTAGCATTAAGGGTATGTTTATTAGTCTTGAGTATTTCTTGAATAATAAATACAATCTCAGAGCCTGTTATAGTTTCTTTAAGTGGAAAGCTAGCGTCAGTTATCATGCTGTAAGTCCAGAGTGCAATTATGAAGTGGCCTATTAAGCTGTGTTTAAGGAAAACATTAGAAAGAGGGTAATGAACGCCCTGTGCGTCACTGCAGTTCAAGACATGGCCCAGAAACCTTTGTTTGCTGTAAGGGAAGTCAGAAATGACGCTGCTGAAGCTGATTACATTACATGAGTGTAAACCTGGCACCAGGCTTGTTATCTCCCTTTATACAATATGCGAATGTATCAGCTGCTCAGAAGAGTCAGTGGCTGAAGCCCTTGTCGGTTGGGAATTTCAGCAAGTCGCAAGCTGGGTTTTGCTGGCAGAGATGCTCATTTGCAACACAGGAATTTGAGGCCCAGGTGACAGCAGTGTCTTGGGCACTTCTGAGGGTATGTGCAGAGGAGAGACAATTCCCGAGTAATAGATATGCTTACCTGCTCTTTTACTGGCTTACTCCTGGAATCGTTGTCATCTATAACACTAAATATGTTGCAAACCAGTAATGTTCAGGGTGGATCTCACCATTTCTTTCTTTTTTGCCAGATGTTGCACATGAGATGATGTCATCTCCTCTGTCATGAATTACCTTGTGAAGCATGGCCGCAAGAGAAGGAACTCAATAGCCAGGCAGCATGGCGTAGGAAAAGGTTTTTAGATCAGTGGGTCTGAACATAGTTCAGGGTGTGCCCTGTACATTAACAAGGCATTGTCTCTGTGGTGTGTGAAGTGCAGCCAGATGATTAATCGGCTGTAGCGACATTTACTGTCACTTCCACTCCCACCGATGGTGTACCCATGGCAGAAAGTGGGGTGGGCTGGAGGGAATTGTCGCCAGGGTCAGCTCTGCCCTGCAGACACAGGCTGGACCTGGTGGAGGGAGCAGTGGAAGCTGAACCAGAGCTCTCTGTTCCCCGGGTGTTCTCCTACATGGGAGAGAGGAAAGGCTCTCTGTTGTATCTCTTCCCAAGCACGTGGTGCAGAGGGTAGGTAGAGTTCAGCCCTAGATCTGTGTATCAATTCATGATTTAGTTAAGTGATAAATTGTTGTGTTTGGATCAGAAAATGTGATTATTTCTTCCTCTCTCCTGGCATATTTACTAGTACAGCATTGTGTTTTATTTTGTCATGTGCTGTTTTCTCCACGGGGGCCCTGTGCAACTTTCACCTGCCTGATAGCAGAGAGGCTTTGGTCATCTCAGTAGCCATATGTGAGTCAGTCTTGGGAAAGAGTCCTCAACTGATGCTATAGAGGTCTTATTTAAAAGCCTGAGGACATGAGTCACCAAAAGGACATAGCATCAGTGTAAATAGGATTTACTCGTTTGTGTTTACAGAGCAGAAAGCCAGTACCGAGCTAAGAGAGGGAGATGCAGTGCTGCAGCAGGTGGAACTAAGGGAGCTGCACATCACCTTTATTCTCCTGGAGACCAGTAGTCATTGCAGCTCCAATGTGTATCTCCTGTAAGATGTCTCTATCTTCCCAGCATGCTATACCTTGGCCTGGATTAATCTCATTTAATTTCAAGGACTTTCTATGGCTATAGAGACAGCCTAAGGCAACCCAGTTTCCCATGTAGAAAGCTAGCTGGCAGCGTACATCCAAGTCTCTTTCCTTAGCCTCCTTTCTTGCTTCCTAGTCAGGGATGTGGTTGGAATGAGAAGATGGGAAAAGGGATGTCAGGGTGGCAAGAGGAGAAATTTCTCTTTGTTGGCTGAATGGCTCTTATACCTCTTACACATTTGAGAAAAGAGTGTGAGTGGAAGTGAAAGCCATCCCTCTGCAAGTCCCCATGCTTCCCATATCTCCCATCTGGTTTTGATGAGACACCAAACAGCTCTTGTAAGAACAAGCGGAAGTAGTCAGTGTTACTCCAGCTGATGAACTAAAACTAGGAGAAGGTCTGGTGTTCAGTAGATGCTTTGTTATCTTCCAACTGTAAGAAGTGCTTTCTTTGGGGAGTAACTTCAGAGACTTGGATTTTCATGGTTCACTAACGGTAATAAATAAATCTGAATAAATCCAAAGTTCAATGCCAAGGACTGAATCAAACCCACTTATTTTTATACTGAAAATATCCTGGCATTAAAAGGCTTAGCATGTTGGGCTGTTCTGTTTAACAATGAGGTGAAAAACAGTGCAGATGACTGTAGTAACTAAAAAATGCTAGAACTCTTCTGTAGCTTCCCATAAGGCGATAGTTTGAAGTTGCACGCTCAGACTTTTTCTTCACATGACTAATCCACTCTCCTGTGACCTATCTTTAGTTTGATATTGAATCAGGAACAAGAGCTGTAGCTTCAGCTGACCCCAAACATTTAGTTACATTAATCACGGGGTGTTTTTGGACTCTGAGCATACTGAATGAAAGACACTTTCTTTGCGAGACATTGATCAAACAGTCTACAGGTATCAGTACATCGAGGCACATTAATCATTGGTGCATTATCAGTTCCACCAGGAGAATATGTAAATGTGATTCCTGTCAATGATAAGGGAAAGCAGAATTTATTTTTAAAAGTGGTCCATCTGGAGCTGTTGATATAATCTTACCTAAGACAATAGGTTGTAAAGATACATTTTAGCAGGGCTGCCAATGGACGTAAAGAACAAGCAAATTAAAGCTATCAAAAAAAAAGGGGCGGAGGAAAAGGACAGTGTCTGCTTCAGTCATTTGTGGGAACTGCTGCTCCACAACATTGTGGAGGAGACATTTTCTGCTTAATAAATCAGAGTAGTTTTATGAAAGCTCTTATAACTGTTCTGTAACCACAGAAGCTTTGTTGAAGAGTGATGCTATTCTATTCTCTGCTTCAGTGCTCTTGCCCTAGAATACACCTGTGATATACTTGCCTTGTGGCTAAGGATGTGATGCTCATACATACTGTGAAACTCTGGGGCAATGGCTCACCTTCGCAGATGGCTCACCTTCACTCGTATTCATGGGGCTGCCTGACTGAGGGACGCAACACGCATCTTGCTTGAAGCATTTTTGCATAGACCTTCTTATATCATTGATTAATTTATTTCTTTGTGAGGAAAAAAAAGTCTTTTACTTCTTTTTTTCTTTTAAACCTGTGCCAAATTGGTACTCTGCCAGAGGGGCAACCACACAAATATGCATTCTGTCAGCATGGGTGTGTGAAAAGCTCATTCTTCTCTCATGAAGACATGTTTCCTTGCAGAAATATTACTTGAGGTCTTTCCTGAGGGGATTAGAGACCTGGAGCAGGGCATTTGGTAGACACTGAATATATAAAGCAGTCATCTCATTTCGACTTCTTTCCTACTTTCCCAGCATCTTTGGGCTACAAAAGTGGAACAAGGAGTCCTTTGGGAAGAGCAGTGCTTGTCTTTAAAGGGTATGGATCTTGCAAGCGTCTGGTCTCTGTAGACTAGAAGAAATGCAGTACATCTGTCTGCAAAGGCTGAGGACAGAGCTTGCTTTGGGTCTGATCTTGGCTCTGCTCAAGTCAGGAGGAAGTTCCCTACAGTGCAGCATCAGAAAAGATTTTAGGAATTCTAAAGCATTTTAGGGGCAAGTGGGCTAAATTCTGAAGTGTTTGAGGGAACAGTGCTAAAAAGTATCTTTGAGAGATTAGAGTTATAAAGTCATGTGATTAATGCCTCCTTATCTTGTAGCTGAGACAAGATCCACAGGTTTTATGTCTTCTCTCCTTACAAGACAGCATTTGGCTCTGTCCTACGGTCAATGTTATGGTTTTAATTTAAATGCAGAAGAGTTAGGAAAACTTGAATGTAATTGTATCCGTATAAACAAAGAGATGATTAACTGGATATATATGATGCTGCCTGGGACGCTAGCAAGGAAAAGAATGCACAATTTCTGCACTTGCAGAAAACGCTCTTTGTATGTCCTTCCTTTTGCATGTTTAATATTGTTATCATGTTGCAACCATGTGCCCTTCATAATTATATTTATCAATAACTTACTTTTTTGAAGGTCAAAGGATTATATCTGCACATTTCAATAATTAGTCATACGGTGTATTTTAAGTACCTTATGGATTGCTTTGATCATATCTCAGTGTTGAGCATCATAACATCGCTGTTCAGTGGAAGTGCTTGTTGAAATACGGGATTTTTGTAGAAATGGCCCCAACTCCCACTGACTAGCATAAGGATAGAGAGCATGGCAGTGTGTCCTGGGGACACTCAGTATGTCGCTGCACCTGCACAGATGATACTGATAATGGCATTTTAATGGAAAGGTTTAAAGGTTTTAGGTTTACTCTTTAGAGGAAAGAAAATAGATACGATATTTCTGGTTGCATTGCACCTTGCATTTCTAAAAGATTTTTCAGGAAAAGACCAGCAACTAGCATTTTTCCTGTGTCTTCTTCTGCTTCTCTAGAGAACACAGCTGGAAGTTAGTTCAATGTTATTTATGCAGGAAATCATGTAGGCTTTCAACATGCCATGAACATAGTTAAAATAGTAGAAGAAACTCATGCCTTGCTTAGGAAAGGGAGTAAAATATATAGGCTGAACCGGTGTATAATATATGCCACTTACATTTCAAAAAGAATAGAAGAAATATTATAAATATACTTTTATATTTATAAATATTATTATAATATATAAACATACAAAATAACATTTATAATATACAAAGTATGTATTTATAGCTGATAAATAATAATTATGAGGAATATAATTTAAAAATTATTTTTGTGTTACAGAAAGCTTTAGGAATCTGTAGGCTCAATACACTGGGTGAACATATGCCAGCTGAAGTCTTCAGGGAAGCCAGGTAGAAGAAAAACCCCTCAGAAAGAAAAAACCTCAGAAGAAAAAAACTCACAGGGTTTCTAGACAAGAAGGAAAATGTCTAATGCCTGTAGTGGTGATGGTAGACTTCGACCCAGAGAGCTCAGGGCTCCAAGACTCGCTGGAGAGGCAGCCACCCAGGACAGCCCAGAAGCTGCTGACATTTCCAGGGTGGCACAGGACGCTGGCTAGGTGACAGAGAGATCACAGGGGCAAACCCAACCCTGCCTGAGCAGGGGCTGCATGTTAGCAGCATTTTGCATTGCTGAAATGACAAGTCAGGAGATGGTCACCCACTGCACATACTTCTCTTCCTTCCTCTCAGCCTTCAGTTTTACTTCTTTTTTCTTTTCATTCTTTAACTCTTTCCTTTGCTCTCTTTTGCTCTTATTTCATTTGGTTCTCAGTTATAATGCCACATTGGAGTATTGAAGGGTGTCTGTAATGAAACAGGCCTTCTGCTGCCAGCAGTCATTATTCTAAGGTGTAGTCAACTATATGATAAAAATAGCTGATTATAACAGCAAGTTCAGGCCACAGCAGTAAAGGGAGACTTAGCATTTCCACTACAAGACTCATTATTGAGAGGTTTATAGCTCAGTTATTAAAAAGAAGGTGCCATGAAATTTGAAATTGGTTATTACAGTAGAGAGTTTTTCTGGGTCCAGTATTTAAGTCTGGTTTATTTTGCTGTATTCTATTTCCTTCTCATGTTCTAAGGGCATGGAAACAATACATAATGAGAAAAAAAAAAGAAGTCCATACTAGTGCTAGTAGCAAATGGCAAAGGTGGATAAATAGTTTATACCAGAGCAGAATAAAAGGTTTCTGCCCAGGTCTTGAAAGAGCTGCCCTTTGGGCAACTTTGAGCCCGTTACACAGCAGACAAGTAGAAAGCCTGTTTCACGTAGTCTTGTGGCCCTGAGATGGCCTGGGTGTTGTAGAGTCTGAGGTCAAGGTCCAGCACTAGGGCTTGGACATCCCTGGTGGCCTCAAAAATTCTTGTGAATGATGATGAGTCAACTTCACTTTTGAGACCATTTCTTCTGTTTGTTTTTTCCTTGGAGAAGGTCTTGCTCATGATTGCTGCTGTATTAATAATGCTCATTGTATCACAGTAGATTCATGCTGTGGCCTAAGCCAGAGGAAACTTTCAGGAAGGAGGAAGAAGTTGTCTGGTTGTCTGACTCAGACTGCAGAGGTCTCTGTGACCACTGATTCTGGTCTCTGTGCTCTTCTCTTGGAATAAATTTTGATTTTGGTGGGGATAAATACATTTTTTTCCACATTAGGATCACATCTTTTAAAGCAAATTTGTAGGTTGTTGGAAATTTCATTTAGGGATAACAGAATGGTGGATGTATTCAAAGATGAAGAAAAGTTAAATACAGAAGATTGAGTGTGTATCATTAGAAAAAGAATTATATTAATGTAACATTGAAGGACAATGAAAACAACATGAGAGATGGAATGCAGAGGGCATACATTTTGCTTTATACATTGGATAAGATCATAAAAACATAAAAATCTATAATTTTAACAATTTTATTAACTTTTGGAAATTGTTTTCAGTGCAGAGGCTGGGCTTGTGTTGGCAGTTCCTTCCTTTGGGATCCCTGCAATGGAGCTACCTTCCATGTTTCAATAACCTTTTATTTTTTTCCCCCTTTTTCCTTTCTTTTGAATGAAATATGTTGTCATCTTTAATAATATGAGCAGCCTCATTTATTGCAACAGAACTACTTACACACCTACAGATAAGCAAGTAGGGAAATGTGTACAAGAATTGCCTTCCTTTTAATATATATAAAGGCCTTAAAATAAGAGGTAAGCTGTTTACGTTTTTAGTAATGCCAATATCCTATCAGGTCTGGGTATGTTGCTTTTTGTTGTTGTTGTTGTTTGCGATTGTGGACTCGTTTATATCACAGTCATTTCCAGGGGACTTTAATTTTTTTTCTAATTTATGCTTCATTGATTCCTGGGAATGTTTTAAGGGTTCTTTTAACATGGAGTTTCTCTTATCTCAGTGTATACATTTCTCTGCATATATGTTTTGCTGGAATGTTGCTTTATTTTTCTTTAATGTTGTAGCTATTTTTCCTTACCATTCTGCTGCTTTGTTTCTTCTGGTAAAGATGGCATTTAGTATACAGATGGATATTCAAAAGTCTCTGTTTGCTATACCTGAATTGTTCTGGTTTGAGGTGAGCAAATACTAGAGAAATGTTGTTTACTTGAAATTTTCAAAGATGTCCCAAAGGCAGCCACCTGGAAATATTAAAGAGGGAAGGCTAAGGTATTTATGAGGAGCATCATGGTGGCTCTCTCCATCCTAAGAGACATTGTTTATAAATGGATTATGAGCTTCAATCGTTTTATTAGGATTTTTATTTGTGCACATTAAAGCTAGATGCGTTATAATTGACCCACACTTACTGCAATTGCCGAGCAAGTCTGCTCCCTAGCTACCTGAGGATATTTTCACAGCATGCTTGGTAACTGTGTAATTTGGGAATGTGAGTTCACCTTCAATTATAAGTTTGTCTTTTCTTCTAAATATTAAAATGCTCCAGGAATGTGGCCGTACATAGGAAATTCCAACCCTGATTTTCCAATGCCCCTTTTGCTGGCTGTTTTAGATCTGGGGTCTTGACAGCTTCTCTGTCTGGCCACCCTGTTGGAAGGGGAAATGGCTGCAGACATGATGTGAGAGCAGATTTCTGATGAGCTGCCTTGTGCCCTTTAGGTTTTCGTTTTCTGCGGATTTAACTTGACTGGACTGAATATAGTTGATTTCATGCGTGCAGAAAAGATAGTTATGTGCAAATTCCCCATTAGACTCCAATCACAAAATCCTTTGAGGAGGGAAGAGTAGGCATTTCACCAAGCTTATTGGTCTGAAAATTAGCTGGTTTTCTGTGAGTCTGTGGCCTGTGTGCGCAGTGACTGTCCATGGATTACCCATTCAGTGTTGCCTTACAGAACAGTCTGACAAATCATGTGTTTTTAGTGTGTTACCACGTTAAACCACTGCTTTGCTAACACGTCCCTTGGGCTGCAGTCTGGAGACACAAGTCAGACCATGTTTCCTTGGTTGAATATATGCAGGATGAAAACTGTTGCCGTTTGAATGCATCATCTTGTGGGGAGAAGGGGAGGAGGGAGAGTGCAGGAGGAGGATGTTGATTGCGACTGACATGCGCCTTAATATCTGATGTGGCTTTCACACTTGGAAATATTCAGGACTCCATATGTTCCAAAAGCCCCACTGAACAGTGCATATAACATTGCCTTTATCATTCTTTAATCTCAGTTTAATTGCTGTGGTCAAATTACCCCACACTTAATAACCCACAGCTTGGTATATTATTTAATATGGTTGACACATACTTTGTTTTAAATGTCAGTGCTGGTAAAACCCTGGAGTTGGCAATGCTGTGCATGATAGATGGCAGAGGAGATGGATCATCTGTTCTTTGTCTGTGCTGTTGGTATGTTGGCTGCAACTTTTTCAACTGTGACACTAGACTCATGCCAAACCCAAAGCTACTGAATGGGTAACATTATCCCTTGTATCTGATGTTTTGTAGCTGATTATTCTCAATTTCTCTGGCTGTTTTTACAGGAATGTGTAATATTATATCACCCAAGTTGAAGTGGTGAACTAGTGTTGTTTCAAATGGGCTGATTTAATTATTTCAGCACCCAGTGGCACCTTTGTTATTAAAGGATTTTCACAGAGCAGTACATAGTCTAATTATGAATTTACACAAGAGACCGTAACAGCATCTGCTGGGTAAATAATATACATTTGTAAAATGGTCTAGCTACTAATTTACACAGCCGACCACTGAGACACTGAAAGGCTGTTGCATTCTGTCATGTCAGCTCTCAAACACGTCCAAGCATTCCCGCTTCTCTTTACAACTGTTAACAAAACAGTGAAAATCACATAACTAAACCTCCCTTCTAGAAAAAACAGTTCTGTTTGGAGTTGGTGAATTCAGCTGCAGTTTCAGTCAAAGCTTCCCTCCTGTCCCCAGCTAGGTAGCAGTGCATGGGGAGTGCTTGGTCGCCTCTTTTCCAGGGCCTGTATTTACATGAGCACAAGCATGCAGGTTGAGGAGCGGGGGGACGTTTTCATTGTGGATTGCTGGCTCCTGCTCTGCTGGTGCAAATCTGCCCTCAAGACAGATTAGCTGGTCCCCAGAGATTTTCTCCCTGCATAGGAGAGCCTAGGGTAGGAGATAAGTGCCACTGTAGCTCCTGTGTCATGTCCCTACAACTGTGTTCGAACTGCAGCCAGGACATGCTTATCTGAATAATCTTTGCCCACAGTCTTGGTCCCTTGGTGCCAGTCACAACAGGTCAGGGGCTGCATTGACTTGTTCTGGAAAGGCTGGTTGGTCCTGTATCTGCAGATGCAAGCGCAGTTCACTCATTGAGAACACTTTGGCCTTATTTTGACATCTGGGCGTTGATACAGAGGCACAAAAAAAAATTATCCACTTCTGAGGACAGCTATAATAGATTCATGCAGCTCCTGGGTAACAAGACGATGACAGCTGGGGAGTAAATCGCTGGTGTAAGGTAAAATTTTTGCCAAATCAGTGAGACTGACATTCTTAGCCTGGAACCCATTAATGATTAGTGAGAATAAGATTTAAGATTTCTCAAACCCTCAGCTACATGCAGCTTTGCAAAGTGGAAAAAAGAGATTTAGCTATGGCTTAGTGCTAAGAGGAGAGGAGCTCAATGTTAGGAAATGCCTTGAGTATCTTTAACTATCCATGGAGATGCAGTTGGCTACCAAAGCAAAACCAAACCAAACTGAAAAAGACTGAGGAGAAAGAAACATAAAGAAGCATATACAGGGTGATCCTATCTCTTCCTGTGTTTCTGGCACACAGGAGATGAGTGTGGAAGGAGAACATAATGGTTTCATTGCCATCTGTGCAGTAAGATGCCCATCAACTTGAAGTCTTATCTGTTTGCAGGCAGGAAGCTGGACAAGCTCTCCCATAGCAAATCCCCCTGTATTTCCTCACAGCTGTCTCACCTATGTAAGCTGCAGAGCCTTTTCCAGCAACACTGAGGAAAGATTTATGTGTGCAGTGCAGGAGAAGGTTCCTTCCCTGTTTAAGTCTGAATTCTACATCAGCAGGCTACATCTGGGGAAGGGAATTTGGACTGGTTTTCCCAAGCGCTCTATTTTCCATTTAAACATCATGCTTAGAAAACGATCCCATGCCTTTACAACAAAGCTTGTGTTTCACATTAAAAGCACATCCATGCAGCTCTGTTTATCCAAAAAAAGAAAACCAGTGTAGCAATTTGTCTTGATTCCTAGAGTATAGTAGGGGACAAAGACAGGAGAAAAGAGTGAGAAAAGTTGGAAACAGGGGCTCTGCTGCCTCAAGAGGGGTGATGATTCTCATCAGTCGTGCCTCTTGCTCCTGTGTCTGTGGTGTATTTGCTCTCAAAATAATAGGAGAGGGATTTTGGAGAAGGAAATTAGCCGTGTCCTAAAAGGAAAAGACCCTTTTGAAATGCATAATATAGGACTGTCAACCAATGGGAAGGCTTCTTCTAATAAATACCTGACTTGTTTATATATAAGATTCTATTAGCAGCTACATAATTTTAAGCACAGTTTTGTACTGTTTGCTGAATGAGCAGCTGGATCTGTGGAGGATCCAGTTTTTGCAATGACCAGATTCTGGATAAAGGAATGAAATATTTATTGATTATGTACATTGTCTCTTCTGCCACACATTGCCTTCATGTTGAGGACAACATGGCAATTTGTTGGAGGAGAAGAAGCAGTTCTGCTTTGTTCCTGGCAGTAAAGTAGCTTTAAAAGGCTCTCAGCTCTTGTTCAAGTGTATCATACCATTTGTGGTGACTTTATAAACTAAGCATAGCTGGAGAGAGTTGGGGGTGAGTCAGCCTGAAAGAAAACATATAATTAATATTTTACTGTAAATTATTTGGGAGTGAGATTATCCATGAAAATCGGAACTATTACCCGGGCGTGCATAATGAATGGTGGTTGTGGTGGGTAAATGGGGAGTTGAGAGGGGAAAAACTGTGTTTAAAATGAAAGCTGTTTTCAGTGAAGACAGGATCATAGCAAAAATGTAACAGAAGAAGTTAAATATAATTAGGAACGTGACATTAATACTAGATTTTCAGAATGTTGCCCAACAGGTGGGTGGAGTTTATTTGACTTTGTTTCAGCTGGAGTATTGAATCACACAGATGTGGTCTTTAAAACTATTTTAGACTGTGAGAAAAAAGGTAACAAGAATGTTCAAATACATGATCCCACCATCAGCATGTGTCCTTGCTCCTTCTCTTCTAGCTGTAATAATCACCTCCCTGTTAAGGTGGTTTTTGCTCTTCCTCTGTCGTTCCTTGTTTCTGCAGCTCTGCACTGGAAAGCAGAGGGGATATTGGGTTTCCTTTCATCACAATGACAAGTTGGGGAAACATCTGGTTTAAACAAAATGTGCAAAAGGTTTGAAAAAGAATTAAGGGTTTTTTTGGCATTTTTTTGTTTATGTCTGTTAGACACCTTTTTTTATTAAAATAAAATTTATGAGTATAATATGAAGGGAAGACATTTAAAAGATTGAATTGTAGGGTAATAAGAGAGGAAATCTGTGAAAGGCAAAATGTCCACCAGAATGGACAACACGAGTCACTTTCTGGGCTCTGGGATGGAAGCATCAATACAGAAACATTTGTTTCAGTTTATGAACCTTTTTGCAATCCAGCTAAAATATCAGCACCACCTGTGATACGAGCATCAGATTTATTATCAAGTTCTCAGGAATTGCAAAACAGCCTAACTCCACCCAACTGTTAATAAATCAGGTGCTGAAAGCACTTCAAATGAGAACTTTGCTGAAGAGACAAGTAACTCATGAGGATCAAAGGCTCAAGTCGGTTAAACTGGCCATTTGCCCTTTTGGCATAATTAAAATATATTTTCAAAAAAGAAGGAAAGAGACAAACAGAAAAAAAGTCATGTGGCGATATTTTTGTCAGGCTAGGACAAATATGAAAGTGGGAGCAGGCATCAGTAATTCATTCACTCTGATTCTGCGAACCTGAGTTTTATAAGATTGAAGAGTTACTAAAGCTTACGGATTTGATCCAAAGCCTACTGAAGTCCATGAAAAAAGAGTATTTCTTTTGATTTCCATGGTTTGGATCTAGCTGTTGGGACTGCTTGCTTTGGACAGCAAGCATCCAATCTCCAATGAAGCTAACTTGTCTCTTCACTGTGTTCCACTGTACTCCTCTGACGTTACGCACTTGCAGAAAATCAGCTGAAAGCCAGGCTTCCGATGAAAGAAATTGCCTGAAAAATATTGCAGTACCCAGCTTCCTGGATTAATTAATAAAATTACTTGCTCATCAACATAGATTACATGCTGGGCATTTAGCTGATATGCTCTAGGGAAGGGGTGAGAGAAAAGTTCAGAAGTGGGTGGAGATGTAGGGGAGAGAGAGGAGGGCACAGGTTAAGAAATATCATGAATATCGATTAATGATTGCAGGAATGTTTTTTCAAATACTGTGTAGCTCTGATTTGCATGAACAGCATTTGCATGGCTAATAAGATGAAGCTGTCAGTGACATTAACATTGGCAGCTTTACAGGAGCTATATTTTCACAAGCTCTACCTCTTCTTTGTGCCCCTACAGTGGGCAATAAACTGTAGGGATTTTATTACTCAATGTCAGCGAGTCTCCACTTACGTTTGAGTTTCCTCTTTCTTTCCTGTGTCCTCTTACTGGTGGTCTGCAGTAGAAGACAGGTGGTTTTTATGAACTAGGTGTTTTTTCTTTTTCTGGATGACTGTTCAGGTTATAAAGATGATGAGGAAGAGTTTTTGGATGATCATGTCACCATGTGGCAGTCTGGAAGGGGGTCTGTATATCAGGGTAAGTATGGGCTTTGTGGGCTTGGTAGGTGATGCGTTGACCTTGTGGGCAGCAGAAACCACCACAGGAGGAGCATTAAGGGGAACAGACAGGGCAGAGGCACTTCTCCCACACTTTGTATTGAAGCAAATGTGAGTCACAAGCAGCAGTGTGGGTGGAAATGATGTTTTGGAAGTATTTGATACAGAAATCCACACTTTCGGGCTAGCAGTTGTAGTGCTGAAGGATAAAGGCTCTCTTTCTCTTGGATACTGAGGTTCAGCACCACTGATCTGAGTGGAGTTAGTCTGGGTTCTAGGTACTGCAGGAGGGAAACCAGTCGCGTTCCTGTTGTACGGCTGAAATCAGTGCAGAAATGGATGCTGACTCGCTGGGTCAGCGTGATGCTCTAGATTTTACTGTTTGCACATGCGGTTGGTTTTGTGTAAGGAACTGGAGAACAACCTCATGTGTACTGGTAGAGGGCATTAGGAAATCTGGGGAGTGGAGTGGCTGAGAGCTGTGCAATTTCAGTTGGGCAAACATCAGACAAGAAAAGAGCATATTTGCCATCCCTCTTTGCTTTGCTCTCACAGGATATCTGATCTGAGGAGAGCATCGTCATTCAGATTCACCCACACTGACAGATCCCTTCACTCCCAGCACTGTGCTCTGAAAAGAGCCATTTGAAGCTTTGGAGTGATGTCTCCAAACACAACATGGCTCCTCCAGTCATCTTTAGTGAGGATTCACAGAAGTGCAGGTCCTGGTGTTTGCTGTGCAAACCAGGGGAATCTTCACCAGCCAGGCTGTGGTGTGTAAAACAAGATGCTGCTGATTCACCCCAGAGACTTGTTTTCAGAGAGCTCATGGGGGTTCTGCTTTATTACTAGCACTTGGAAAAATGCCCTGTGCTTTAAAATGGATGTTGAGCAACAGGCCTGTCATGTTTAGGTTTACTTCTCCGTTCACTGGGTTGGCAGCAGAGTTGCTGCTGGCAGCAGAAAGGTCAATATTTCAGTCTTCTCCTTCTTTGCAGTATTAAAGGTACTTTAATATAATGTTTCTCAGTATGGGATGCATCTCTTCTTAATTTTAAAAGCAGCATATTGCAGCTTGGGCTCTCCTCCTGGAAAGCCAGGCTGTACTTCCCACAAAGGATGTGAGTCTGTGCTAGCTCGGGGTGCGCATCCTTCCCCAACCAAACGTTGTGCACCTCACAGTGTGAGCTTCAGCTTTGCAAAATGGCAATAACAACCTGATCTTTTGTCAAGCTCAATTAATCAGCTGCTTTTTAAAATGATGAATGCCTCATGTGGGATAACCTAGTGAAAGCTTTTTTGGTCTGTGTAGATACCAGGAAATTTTAGTCTTGTTCCACTGTGCGTACTGGGGGAAATGAGGTGTTTTGGAGTCGGGGAATTTGGTTTTCTATGGCTGAGATGGGGCTGCACTGTTCTTTTGATACAGAAATTGTAGGAACGTTGATGGGTGAAGCAGACACATCTACTGTGTGTAGTGATTCTGTCAACAGACCTCATGGTACACAGCCAGCCTAATAATCACAAGTGCTTCTTTCTGTTTAAAACCCAGAAAAGGAACTGACATCTTTTATCAGAAAGACAGACAATCTGTATCCCGTGACAATTCCAGATTATGGATCCCAAGAGGCTTTCCTTACATTTGTATTTTATCACAAAAATCACAGCTAGTGCTGTTTATTTTCTATACCTCCACACAGTTTTCAAGGTGTTGCCAGCAGGACCTGTGCTGATACTGACATGTGTTGTTGTCACATTGCAAGATCTGATAGAAAACCCCAGATATATAAACACCAGTGTTTTCTTGGATCTTCCTTCGCTTTCAGTGGTTTTGGAAACAGTGGCGCTAGTTAGTTCATGTGCTTCGTCTGTTTTGTAGGCTTTTTTCCTACTTCTAAAGAAAGACTTGTTCCTAGTAGACTGGTTTGGAGTATTGCTCTCTTTTGTTGCTATTTTTATGTTAGAGAGCTATGTATATGTCATTTTCTAGCTATTACTACAGAGTGGAACAAGAATAAATGTCTGAGAAAAAAACAGAAAACCTTGGTTATTTGGGACAATAAGTGGCTTTTGCCTGTTTTTTTTTTTTTTATTTATTACAGTATTCCCATCCTGCTGCTTTGAATGCAATGCGTTCACTGCCAAGACCCACACCAAGTGTTTGGAGGATGGACAACAAGGCTGCTGAGGAAATGCAGGGCTCCATCCACACAGCCACACGCCACACAGCTGCTTGCCATCCTCCCTTTTGACATGAAAGCTGAAGTGTCACTCAGGTACCTTCCCTCTGGACTTCTCTTGCCCTAGGGATCGGTAGTACATGAGAATGACCCATCCCTGGTGTACTGATATCCACAAACTCATGATTTGTCATGGTTGCAGTTCCTTGAAACTAAACTTTGGGTTTGCAGGAACAACAGGTTCTTTGTGCTGATCCCCTGTGATTTGACTGGCTTTGCCTGGCAGACTGTCAACCTTCTCAAAAGTTAGACTCATCTGTTTAAGGCTTGGGGCAGGTTTTGTCTGGACATATTTGTTCCTGAACTTACCTACAACTTGTTCCTTTTTAAAAAAAGAACAATTAATGTATAGTATAAATATTTACAGATATTTATACACATATAAATATACATTCAGGTTGTTTTTCCCACTTCAGTAAGGCATCTTAAAAGACCAGTTCAATAGTCCAGTGGACAGTAAGTCACATGGCAGCCAAGTACACTGGATAATTCTTTTTTCTTATAAAGAGCATCATTAGTTTTTATTGCCACATGCAGAAGACAGGGACTCTTTTTTTTATGTTTCTGAAGCCTACAAAGTGCAATAGATCTATCCAGCATATCCATTTCAGAAAGAAGCTACATTCGTCTTCATATTATTTGAACTTGAGATGCCAAAAGATGCTTAAGCCTTGATTCTTCACATCATGACACCTTGTTTAGTTTACTCCTGCACGAAATGATATGTTGTCAGACCCGAGGGCTTTGCATCATGGGTGTACAAAGCAGGGTAGGAATCAACATAGAAGTCCAAAGCTTATTTTACTCCTTTCTTTTCTCTAGCCCACATATAAACTATCCAGAAGTTTTTTGGCAATGAAATAGTAACAACAGCGGGATGGTAATTTCATCTTGAGTTTTATGAGCAAGAGGAGGGGCCAAGAAGGAAACCAGGTATGAAGGTTGCAAAATATATCTTCCATTTATCATTCCAGATAACAGGGGCTAAATTATTTCTGAGTGGCTGTTTTAAAAGGGAGGGGAGAAAAGCAACATGCACTAATATGTGCAAACATGTACCTCATGCCACAAGGGTGTCTCTGAGGAGTGACTGGTTTGGTAAGCCAAAGTATAGTCCTTCCTGCAGGAAAAGCACAGCATGTTACTCATGTTGGATTTCTGGTCGTGCCGTCGGAGCTAAAGTACCTGGAAGCGTACCTGGGTGGGAACGGACTCTGTACTAGTGGTAGCACAAAAGATGGATTTTTTTAATGGGAGCTGGAAATGAAAGGAGTATTTTTGTCCAAACAGAGTACTCTCAGTGGGCACCCCAGCAATGTTTCATTCCTGGGTAGCATGCACCATGCTTTTTTGCAAAGAAAAGGGACTTAATCAAATGTATATTTTTCATATCAAATACCCCCAGAATTCAGCAAGAAGAAAGGAGAACGTCATCTTTTACTTTGCCATTTTCATGCCATTTCAAAGAGAGGTTACTATTGCTTTAGGCTGTGATAAAGGATGGGGCTGTGCTGATCTAACCAGCTCAGGATGTGGCCCATTACATCCACCCTGTGAAGGTGTTTATGATGCTGTTTTGCAAAGAGTTATAAGTAGACAAAGCATCTGGTGAATGGAAAACAACATGCTTGAGTCATTTGTACTAGACTGTTTTATAATGTGATATTTCTTAGGTGCAGAATCACATTTACTTGTCTAACCATTGCCATTATTATTATATAGTAATTATAATTTACCCATACAAATTAGTTGGGTAAAAGGAAGGATTAAATGACATATAAAAAGCACACTGACCAGAACTAAATAGAAAATTCCAAGGAGGAGTCCTTAAAATGAAGTGATTGTATAATATTTAATTGTATAATATAAACTGTAATTTCCCCAAAGACATCATATTAATCTTATGGTGGTTAGCCATTACATTTGGTCCAATTATAATCACTTTGAGCTACTTAAACACAAATTTTTAAAAGGATCAAACTTTCTTCTCACTAATAATGCTTAGTGCTTTCCCCATGGCTTATTCATCTTCAAAGCTCTTCACCAACATTAGCTAATTATTCTTTTTTCTAATTAGTGGAAATTGACTATGGTCAAAAGGGCCATTCAGCCAATTAGTGCCGTTCTACCTTCGAATCTCAGAGCTTCTGACCCAGAGCTTTCAAATGGTTGATGAAGATATCATAACGCTGTTGTGCTGAGCCCATATTAAAGGCAGCCAACTGGAGAAAAAGAAAGAAAGGGAAAAAAAAACACCTCAGAGAAGTGTATCAAATCTTCCCATTTGCGGCTTTCCCCTGAGGCAGAGCATGGAGAATGAAGGGCTGGACCCAGGGCTCCTCCTGCCCTGCACACAGCTGCTGGAGGCATGGGCAGGTGGGGTTACCCAGGCCTGAGTTTGGAGGCTTAAAGGCATCTGGGGTTTGTGGTGGCCACCTGTTCAGACGCCGATTCTTTTCTTGTTGTGCACTGGATGTGGCAAGGGTCATTTTGGTGTTACTCGAGTGGTGGCCCTGTGCGTGCCCTGCCGCTGGCTGCCTGGAGAAGCGAGCCAGCAGCTAGCTCTGTGCAGTCATTAGCTTTGCTCACTGTGTGTATTCTTTCTATTTTTAGTTGTACGGTGGCAAACTAAGATAATACACAGCAAGATAGATTTAGGAAGTGAATTGGGTTTTTTAAAGTCACGTTTACATTCAAACTGTCTTCTCAAAAGAGTGTTTCTTCAGTCTTGCGTGTAGCCCTGCTGCTTGCCGAGAGTCACATTGCTTACTATTTAAGAATTTATACGCATCTGTAACTCAGTAGCTGTAACCTATAGGTAGCAGAAAAATCCCTGGAAATATGAACAAGCTCACCCTCCCTTTGAGTTCTGAATTTCTTTACTTGTTCCTCTAAGAAGGCAGCTAGGTGACAAATCCTCATCAAGCAGCAGCTCAGTTTGGCTATTTGGGAACAGCTGTGGATGTGAGACTTGTTTATGTTTCAGAAACTGTGAATGTTTTAACCCTGAACAACAATGTGTGCTCTGGGAGATTAATATCTGCATTACATGGACTTGCTGCGAATAAATTAACTCTTGATGACACGATTACTGTCTTAGCAGTGTTCACTGCATACAATTGCATGGTGTCTAAGATATTAATGTGTTTTTGTGAAGAATTTAGGAAACGATTTTTTTATATGACTGTGCTTCATTCCGTATCACACCAGGACATCAATTAGCTACTATCGCCGGTAAAAGAAATGTAAATCATATGTCTCATTGGTTATGAGGATAATACTGGGCCAATAATTCACAAAGAATATTTCATTCCATGAATTGTGCCTCATTCTGTGCTCATGGATTGTTCACAAACAGATACAACTTTCTCAAGTTTTCATTTTTCAAATGATTATAATGGATTCTTCTTGGTTACAGTTTACTCATGGAGATTTTGAATATTCAGGAACTAAAGTTTGGAGTGATTTTGTTTGGTCACACAGTACAATATATTTTTTTCTTGATTGAATCAGTGCAAATTTTTTAATCAGTTGATACTGTGAATACTTGTGAGACCTAATGCAAATATCTTTTACTTCTTACCTTTTAATTTTTGTAAAATATGGTGCTCAGAAAAAAAAAAAAAAATTTTTGGCACTGGCCAGAAATACATTAAAAAGTGAAGCTCCGGAATGGTGAAAAACAGGGTAAGATTTAAAGAGGATTTACGTGGAGATTTTGAGGAAAGCATACTATGGGAAATAATATATAAAAATAAAATCACTCCCAGTGCAGTTTCTAAAATTAGAGAGAAAAAGTGATTGGCTTAGGAAGATAATTAACTTCAGCCACTTCACAAAGAAAAAGAACTTTTAAAAACCCAAGAAATGTGTGGATTTTAGTTCCTATTTGGTTTAAATTTTCTGCAGAATCTTTGCTTTAATAGAAAAACAAGATTTGAAAGGTTTGACATTTGCATGATTAGAAGGAGCTGTGTTTGTGTTGGCAGCATGAGAACAAGGAGGAAAAGGTAGGTGAATTTTCTAGCACATGGTGCTTTCTGAACAACTCGGGCATGATTTAAGAATTTTTCAGAATACTCTGGCTGCATATAACCAAAACCAGAAAATACATATTAAAAATTAGGTATTATTTTAATTTTCAAGGTAGAGCCTGAAATAATATTCCTGACTGAAATGTATCTTCTTTGCCTGTAGGTGCTGCCACAAATTAGAGACAATTTTAACCGTGCCAGTTTTTGAACCTACCCTCAGTACAATACGTGTTGAAAGTGAGGTAGGTGCTTACACTGCATGTGTGTTGAATATTGGATGGAAGGGTTGAGCCTAGTTTTTCTTCTTTTGCTGAGAATAGATAAGGTGGAAAATTTGCAAGTGTTTCATTTTTTTGGGGTGTTTGATTCACACAGATATCCAAACCCTTTCTTCTCTGAGCAGCCTACTGAGAATCTGAAATCCATCCTCTTCTCTCGTATTGCTAGGCATGCCTTTCCCATGCTAATACATTAAGAAACTTTTATTGCACTGAAGAGCATATAAAGTTCACTGCTTTGCCGTGACCTTTTCTCCTTTAAATCGTTTCATCATTGTGACCAATATGGACCAAAGAGAAGATGTAAAAATGTTAGGGACGTTTATTTCTAGGAAGGTTAAGCAACTTCTGCTATGCCCTTTTTACATTCTTCCAGACCTTCTAAAAAGAGACCGTAACATGACAGCGATGGCCTCCTTAATTACATTTTGTTGTCGGAGGAAGCATGCTTTAAAAGAACAGTAACCCAACACTCCTAGAGTTGAGGATTTCAATAATCTCAACCAGGTTCACAACATTTGGAAAACCCCAAACCTTCTGTCAACTGATTGAAGCGAATTTTACGCATGCAAGAAACACAGTCATCTGGCACAAGGTTCTGTGTTGCGGGGCTCGGGCAAAAGGATCTAGTTTCAGTTTGCCAGAGTTTCACGAGCAGTTGGATACATTTCACAATAGTAATGGCTTATCAAAAAACAAAAAGCTAAAGAGCAATACGCTCCTGCTGTGCTTGTTTTCAGTAATGTTCATCTCCATAATAAATGTAAATCAGGTTCTGAATATTGCTGATACTTTAGTCTAGTATGGAAATCTTAATAACAGCTGAAGATTTTTTAAAAATGTAGATGTTGGTGGAACTCAGGCTGGGTCACGCTTTATCTCCTTCCTGGCCTTTTTTGGCTGGCTACTGAATCTTGTTGCTTTGTTTCTGTCACAACTGTTGGTAGCTTTGTTTAAAGCAAAAGACAAGATTACTCCTGCCTGTCTCCATTTTATATTGGTTTAAGTTCTGTCATGATTTTAGCACAGATTGCCAGGATTTTTAGATCTAACTTCAGTCAGATTTTTAAAATAAGGCTTACAGTGGACTGCTCCAGTGATATAAGGTATATGGACTTAAAGCCCAACAAAGGTGGGCAAAGGGCAATGCATTGAATTTGGCAGGAGAATACAATGGGCAGGAATTCCCAAACAGGGGCACGTGAATTTACCCAAAATCAAAAAGGCAGCTGTCTGTATGTATTCTAGGGTTCCTGTAGCACGCCTGTTAGTCAGGTCATTGAACCTGCTGGCCTTTCCGTGCAAGATGAATTGCCTTCACTCAGGACTGTCTGGGGAGCAGCAGAGGCTGTTGTAGCACTTGCAAAAAATAAAAAAAGGAAGGGGCTGTACCTGACTGCCTTCCTCTGGGAGGACACAGCCTGTGAGTCCTGGCTTCTGTTTCTGTAGAACAAAGATGCCTACAGTCCGTACCAAATTTAAAGTCCTAGGAGCTAAAGTTCTAGGCTCCTTCTCAGGAATTATGAACAATAAAAAATGAAATCAGTCCCAGAGCAGTCTTCAAAGATTGCACCAGACTGAACGCTGTGCATTTTGGGAAAGGCTTGCGGAGCCTGTGTAAATATCTCTGTAGTTCGGATCAACAGTGCTCATATTTTAGGTGTCTGCCGTCGATTCTCACTGGCATGATTCTAGATGTTCCCTGTGCCCTGAAGCAGAATAGTCTGTTGGTACGGTGTGAGGATTCAAGTTTTAACATCTGAAAAGTGCATCACAAATGAAGCAGGCAAGACTCTATGCTCTGCAGCTTTCCCCTAGCCTTCAGGTACTGCTAAGGAGCACACAGTATGCATCTGTAGTGACTCCTGAAACAGCCACTCTTAAGAAGTATATAGAAAATGTCCAAATCTGAGGGGGTTTATCCAAAAGGAAGGATTACAAGAGCTCTGTGGAGGTATTTATGCAGGAAAAACACTGGGAATGTTGACACATTTGGCCACAGTACCACACTGGGCAAAAGTGCCAGGCAGGGTGAGGTGTTACCATTGTTCCAACACGATCGCTATTGCTGGCCATGGTGAGAAGGCACAGAAGAAGGGGGAGGCTGTTGGTCTCATCCTCTTGACAAGCTGACAGCTGTCCTCATAAAGGCAAAATGAATTTTTTAAAAAGGTGAGGGAAGAGGCACGGAGGTATTGAGATAAAGAGAGAGGCTATTTTGCTAATGTGAAATGTGCTCCATGCTTGATGGAGTGAAAGAGGGGTTGCTGTGGGACCATCTGGGAGGAGGATGGTTCAGAGCAGTGCGGTGGAGCAGGCCATGCCGCACACGAGAGCATTTCTGATGAGTTCAGCCTCAGGCTGGCCTTTGTGGCACTGCACAGCGGTAGGTTATCAGGGCAGCTTGATGATGTGGGAGCCAGGTCATTCCAGCCTGGCTTTGAGGGACCACAAACTCTTGCTGCATCAGGGAGCCTGTAGCCAGGTTTGTTTTTCCTTTGAGAGATGTGGACCCTAGATAGACACCCAAGCATTTCCTCACTGCAGGCTGCCCTGTCTGAGGCTATTTGCTTAGGGCCTGTGGTTCTGGGGCTGACTCGGTAAATCTTGAGTAGTTGTGACTCCCTGAGCTCTACGTCAGTCCAGGTTACTCAGGCTGAGAATCTGGCCTTACCTATTACTTCAACATGCCTCTTACTACTGCCTCCGCAGCATATGCCTCTTACTACTGACTTCTCCACTTTCCTGCCGATGACACTTGTTTCTATCATGTGTCCCACATGCAGATTTGTACCAAATAACACAGAGGAAGGTGTCCCCTGTGCAATTCTGAAAGTTTTGTGTCCTGAGGTATCTGAGGTTCCCTTCAGAGGATTCCAATCCTGTGTGCCTCACAAGCAGAAATGACTGTATTTTGCACTTGAAAAATTTGATTGGAGAAGGGATTTCATCAATGACAACAATGCATGTGCGTAACTTTGGATTTGCAGATGCCCAGATTTTAGCAGCGTGGAAAAGTGTTTGGGAGGAATGTTATATTGCAAGACTGGGGCTTCAAGTTTCCGTATTAGGTATTGGAGGGAACAGGAGCTAAAATGGATGAGTAAGTAAAATTTTGAGGCCTGACTGGTTGGACCAGAGAGTCACATTCTTGGAGCAATAAATAGCTCCTTCCAGATCATGATGTGCCAGCAATGTTGGGGAGGCAACAACATGGGACTGGCCCAAGTTAATGATATATATTAAAGGAGATTATGCAGATATCAAGAACATGTTTAGTAAAGCATCTATTGTCTGCACCTGTCACCACAACATTCTGGCAAGTGTTGGGAAACATGGAAAGTGTGAAGTAGGAGGAGAAAAACTCGATCTGCATTTGTTGTCTGCTTGTTGACAGCAACTGCTTAAGACATTTGCAGAATGCTTTAGAAGTTTTTAAATTAATTGTTAGGATTATTTATGCATAACCTATAAAACCCATTCTGATTATGCTTCTGGCTGCCAGAGTGGGGAAGGATGTTACAGGGAAGGAGTGTGTTTGTGCACATCTGCAAGGGGGTGCGCCTGTGAAGAGAACTCAGCCAAGATGCTTAGTACTAAAGCCTGAGCCTGAAATAATTTAGGCTACAGAATGATCTTCGTAAAGGAAATCGAGATTTACTTTTAATGGCAGGAGAGAGCAGATGTCTCATATTGAGGCACCTATTGTACCATGAGCTAGGCTGGGAATCCATGTTCTGATGAACATGTTGCACCTACCCTGAGCCGGCCACTCAGCTGGATCCCTGCTGAAGAGCTGTGGCAGTTGAGGTGTTTCCTTCTGTGCACAAGCTCGGGTGAATGTCTTCAGTTCAGTTCTGATCCAAACTTTGCCAAAGTTCATGGAGAGAAGCCAGTCAGCCATGAAAGGCTTTAATGACTATTTATTTGTCTAACGTTTTGTATTGTGATTAAGCTGCTGTTTTTTAAAACCAAATCTCCTCCCACTCCCAAATTGCCATCAATCCTTCCAACAGGAGTGCGCTACAATTTAATGTAAATTGGGACAAGGAGAGGGTGTGGAATCGTGCCAACACAAATGCTCATTTTTACAAGCAGAGTCCTGAACAGAGGATGGAGCAGTTTTGTAAGTTCTGTGTTCTCTATTGCTGCTTAGGTTAAATTCTGAGCATTTTCAGTTGTCTTGTCGCTTTGTCGCTCGCTTGTAAATCAGATGGATCATTTTGCTGTTGGCTTGCTGAGTGCTGGAACAAGCACAAACAAGAGTTCTCTACTGCTTTTCAAACTGTATTTCAGTCCTGAAAAGGTGGCAATTGTGTCATGATTTACAGCTCCTATTTGGTGTTTTTAATTGGGAATTTACACGACAATTTGTGGCTACATGATTATGTTAAGATTATCTTATAAAAGATCTAGGACAGTTGTTTGTGAAACCCTGGGGGCACATACCAACCTCCTTAGTTATCTAACCAACTGTTGTGCTCCTGGGTTAAAAGAGTGGGGCCTTCAGAAGTGGTTTGATCTTCCTCTGGAAGGTTAAAGGTCGAATGACTCATAAATGAAGAAAGAGTGATTTAATCCAAGGAACCTGTGCTGTTATTGTAAAACAAAATTCACCGGTGATGGTACGCTGCTGTATAAATGACAAACTGCACAGCAATAGAAGTTGTTATTACATCACTGGAAACTTCACCTGCACTACATTTATGACTCCATAAACATAGGTTTATCTAACAGCTGTGGGAACACCTATGGCCATTTAGTGTTAAAGGTCAGGAGTCCTAAATTTCAGTTTGCATGTTAGTTTTCATGGGTGAGGTTCGTAAAATGCGATGACTAGTGTTAAGTGATCAGAACATAACCAAAATCTAATGTTGGGGGAAACGTGCCAGTACAACCATTTGTACTGTGCTGTGTTTCGTTGAAGTGCTTGGGAGGATTGTTTGCTTACTGAGTGTTGCTTTGAAAACAGATTTCTATCACTTGGTCCCAATTCTGTCTCCCTTTTAGTGATAGTCTGTAATTGTATCTGCTGCCGAAATTAGACTCCAACAGGGGTTTGCCTTCTAGGATATTTTTAAAGGGGAGCAAGTCCAGCCTATTTCAAAATATGAATTAAAGGTAGCCATGCATACAGCAGCTGCTCCTCAGTTCCTTTGCCAAACTAGATGATTAAAAGTATTAATATTTATTCTTGAAGTTGTCATGTTAAACAGTGAACCAACTGGCTGATGAAACAGTGAACCATGTATGGCCAAGTGCACAAAATACAGAAAAATTAAAGACAAAATAGAACGTATTAGTGAAAATACTTTTCAAATGGGAGTGTGGTTTTATGGTGTCTCTTTGCAGTAGGTCCTCCACAGGAGCATGTGGCTACTCGGTAAAGCATAAGAAATAAATGCTGAGTGAAGAATTCCTTTTCATACTTTGAAGCATTTGAGAAGCTAAACTGAATCTCTGTTTGGAGATTAAAGTATATATATGCTGTGGGAGGACAGGAATCTCCCTCTGGTTTGTGCAACATTGTTCTCAGCTCCTTTTCTGAGGCCTTGTCTAACTGATGCCACACATTAATATCTTGAGTGCTCCTTTATATTCCCCACCCATATTATGGCTTCAGGTGTTGTACTGTTGCTCAGTAAATGGTAGCAGATTTTTAACAAATTTGCAACATCAGTCTGGGCTACTGAGAGGATTATGACTAAACCAATAAATTACTATTGTCTGCTTTCATCACACGACAGATTCCCATAGCCCAGTCCAGTGTGGCTGAAGGTTTTGTGCTGATAAAGATTACTGGGTTTACTTACATTTTAGAAACACTATTGTTCCATTAGATTCATAAACAATTGTTAGTCAAAGATCAAGCAAAGATAATTACTGGTTTTTTGTACTTTTGTAACACAGATGAGATGATTAGAAAAATCCAGAAAGATATGAAGCAATAATGAAGCTACTCTTAAGCAATGTCAAACGTATCTTTCTTGTTTAACAGCATTTTTTATCTCCATCAATAATCTCGCCAATGGTCATATAATTAACTATGCTAATAGTGCTTCTTTTAGTCCTTTTATTAGTATTATTGCTGTGAACCTACTTACTGGCAATCCACTGTAATTAGTAATTAATCTGATGATTGTGTTGCCCTATGCAAACGTGAGATGGAGCATGTTGATTTAACTACCCCAGCCTCGGCTTCCGCTCCACACGTCGTTTGCTGCCATGTGAACCAGCCTTGCTGCCCAGCAGCACCTGGGCTGGGGACTGCTGGCTGGGGACGGGGACTGGGGACAGAGCAGCCCCCGTGTCACCTTGTCAGCCTTGCCTGGCCGTGGTCAGCCCCTGTGCTTTGAGAGCACCTCCCAGTGCCAATCCCATCTTGTTGCATGCACAGTAAAGAGGAAAATGCAAGAACAGCTGACTTGGACCACAAGTACTCCTGTGAAACACATTGTAGGGGATTTAATATGGAAGTATTTCGACTCCAGCTTGGGGTGGAAGCCATTTCTTTCTCACTTTCTAAACTTTGCCTTTGATTCTCTTTTCTTTAAATCCCCGAATTATTCTCATCTATTCACTCTTGTTTACTCTGGCAATCTTGTAATGCTAGCGTTTGCCAGCATCCCACATCCCACTTTTTTTTTTCTTAGCTCAGAATAGGAAACAAATGTGATAGTGTTTATTGGCAAGTGGTGACGTTCTTGTGGCAATCGATGTGCTAAGCACTAACGGAGAGGGAGAGATGAAGAGAATTGTGAATTTCCACTTGAAAGCAATCCCTATTTTTGTTTTAGTTATCGCTGGTCTCTCTTTAGTATTAGAACTGCCACCATGTTGTTTGCAGAGTAATAGAAATGAAAACATAAAATATCTTTTAAAGAGGTATTGCAAGCCATGACTTAAGTACCTGAAGCTTGGAAATCCAGTCTTATCTTGGCTTCGTCTTCTTGTTGTCATTCCCTGTTGCAACAAAGCAACAGTAGGTACTGATTTCTCAGGCTTAATGCGCATTGTAAGTCTTCTCCCTGGTTTGTAGCAGCACAGCTGCAGGTTCCTGAAATTCACTATTAGAAAATAATGTGCTTGTGTATCCCTGGTGTAGATTTATCCTTCTCTATACAGGAGTTAGGGCATTCAGCAAGCAAATACGGAAGCTGTCGAGAGCCCAGTAGACTGTGAGGTAGCTCTAAGCCATTGTAATGCAATAAATTGATATTAACCCAGTGAGCAGAAAAAAATAGCTTTTAATGTTTTCTAATCATGTGTAAGTGTAAAAGCTGAAGCCACAATTTGGGTTTAGAGGAGATAGTGCTATTCAGAGCTAAAAGTGATAGAAAAAGGCAAAAATATTTTTCCATCAAGCACTTACAACATAGGGCCTAAACCTGCCTAATCCCTGCTCCATGTAATCACCAAAAAATACCTGCCAAAAGTCTATCTATCTGTTTAAAGCTGGAGATGTTTGACACTTTGTAAGTGTCCCTGAATTATCTGTCTTTAGCAACACACACCTCTGCTGAGCTGTGCAAATACAGCAAAAGGTAAGGTTCTGGTGAAACCAGTATTTACACACTATCTCAGTGTTGGAAGTAATTAATCTTCAACTGTATGAGGCTCTTTGTGATGTAAAGCAAGTGCTGACACTTTTGTGTAAACATGAAGATTAGCATATTTACAAACTGGTAGATGTTACTTTGATCAGTGGCTGCTTGCACTGGAAAGGCATGCTGGCATGCGGGTTTGCTCTTCATGTGACAAAGACGTCTAATCCTTTTACACTATTCTCAGATCCATATTTAGAATTCTGACTTGTGTTTTCTATATCCACTTGAGCTCACTGTTTGGTTTGTTTAGCAGTGTTCATCCACTCTTTATACTCACTAGTGACTCATTCCAGTTTGTTTTCTTTGCAAAGCAAGCAGTAAAATTCCAAAGTAGTAAATGACCTGGGTGAAAAACCCTTAAACTCCTTTCAATTTAATTACTAAAGCAAATTGGAACCACTTGCAGTCAGGCTTTTTGATGGGCCGTATAAAGATCTTCACTGTTTTCCTTCTTGCTTTTAAGTAAGTTAGTGTGAAAATTAGCCAACCCAGCTCCAGCCTACTTCTAATGCTATTGCATCAACACTTTTGTTTCTGTGTATGTTTAAACTTCTCTGGAAGTCTTTGAAAGAGGCATCCTGGATGCTTGTTTTTGTTCATTGTAATTTAATGGTAAACATAATACATAATTCATTTTAGAGCAAATTATAGCTTTACATACTCTAAACTGGTTAGTGACAGGGAATCTTGTGGTAACAAGATAATGACCTGAGCAGGTTCGAACAGGCTGGGTCTTATCTTTTAAGAAGGATGAAATAATGTTATGACATTGTCAGCATATTGTCTAACATGCTGGGATGCTAGCAGCTCATTACTTATGTGCAACCCGTGTGCCTGAGTAAATGATTGCAAGATTTGGCCCTTCTAGGTGTACATGTGTTGGCAAGACCAAACATGCCAGGCGACCGCAGAACAGGAGAGATGTGTAGTTGAGGTGGGCCCACACACACTTGTGGAGGAAAGCTGAGACTGACTCTGTTCAGTGGGTGGGGTACCACTGCTGTTCTTGATGCTGATGCTTTCATTTGGACACTGAAAGCAAGTTTGCTCAGCCTACCCATGGTCATTGGAGATGGGAGACACAAATCTGCTTTGTCTTGGAAGCTTTCTTGCTTTCCTCTGGCAACCTGGAGATTTGCTTCCATCCCCAGGCACGCCTGTTAGCTTGTCAAAGATCAGGAACCTCCTTCTTGCCAACCTACTGTCTTCTAGAAGGTCTGAGGTTAAGCCCAGACTCTTTAGGCACGTGACCTGGCTCTTATCCATGCACTGAAACCTCTGATCTGATTTTAGGACTCTGACTCAGTTTCCATTTGGCAACAGCTCCCACTGATTTGGAGACACAGCTGCCACCCAGCTGTTTGCCCTTATGGCACAACTGGAAAGACTACTCCTGCATTTTACCAGTGGTTTAAGCTAATCTGTTGGTCTGTAAAGTTGAGATGCTGAGAACACCCCCTTCCACCCTGCAGTACAGAGGCGTAACTGCTGTTGGAGGAGTGCAGTGGGCACCTGGTGGTGGCAGCAACCTCAGTGAGGTCGAATACAACCCTCAGTGGCTGTTGTCTGCCTTGCCCAGAGCTGTAAGCTCTCCATGCAAAATGAAAAAAACCAAATCTCAGCCGTCTCTCTAGTGTCTTTTAAATGGATTGGTGTAATACATAATTTCATATACAAAAAGACCCCACCAGCTTTCCAGCCAAGCAGGACATCCATGCTCACAAGGTTGCCCTGAGGCTCTTTGGTGGGATATTAGACATTTTACTTTGTTAAGAAATGGCTATGAATAACGCACAAGAAAGGCGCTTAATGATGTCTTGTGCACCACTGAGGGCAAGGTTAGCATTTCCGCCTTAAAGTACTGCAGTTTGTAGTCTGCAGTCACAGAAATGCAGAGAAAGTTCAGTTGCATGGACCTTCCCCCCTTGTATGTGACATTTGAACAATAAAGACAGGGGCTGTGTTTTGATTTCTTGTTAAGCAAAGTAAGCAGGTGAAGTGCTCAGAACAGAAGCTGATGCACTTTTCTTGCGTTGCTCGCATCACATGTACGTTAGATCTATTACTGATTAAAACTCTTGTTAAACTGAGGATCAAAAAGAAAGCTCGACACCTCATTTAGCTCTTTTCATGACTAGATTAGCCTAAATAGAACAACTTGTCTATACAGGAACAGACACTTTATTTAAAAAATATTTTCCTACCTAGGCAGAGAAACTATGTTTCAAGCAAGGAGGAGGAAAATTTTTTATTTGATTGTGGTGATGAAAAATGACAAACTATTGGATGAAATATTGACCTCACCAAAGTCAATAGAAGTTTTCCATGGTTTTAAGTGAAACCTGCTGTATTTCCTATTGATATTTAAGGGGAAAAAAACAAAACAACTTCTGCAAGTTATATTGTTACTTATTTAAAGTGGAAGAGCTGGTTGCACATTTATTAACTAAAATAGTGTATTAACTGAAACCTTCCTAAGTATATATTAATCTCTGTGGTTTACTAAAAGCTTTCAATATATCTGGGTTGCTTTTAACTTAATAAGCAGATTAGCAAACTTGTAGTTAATATGCTAAACAAAATGGAATTTTGGTAGTTTTACTCTCAATACCATTATTTGTGTCTTCCTTTTTTCCATGGTGTGAGCATTCAGCACCTCTGCAACTTAAATGCACAAGCAGAGGGGAACACTTTGCAGCCAGTACTTGAATATAAGCTTGGATCCTCTGACTTGCAGTCCAATTCCCTCCTTTTTTCCTGTATGCTGCTGAATAAGGGCAATAGAAGAGCCCATCTCCAGGTGGCTGAGCCCGGGCTGTCTTGCAGGCCAGACCCAAATGTACATTAACATGACCACAAGTAAGCAAGGCAGGCTCGGACTCCTGGGATTATAGCCTGACTGGGAGCTGACAGCATGGAGGAAATTTCTACAAAGGCTGAAAAAAGGGCATAGAGTCTCAGGGCTACAGTGAAACTGGGAAGCTGAAATAGTCCTGAGTCACAGGATCTGGGGCTGGCAAGCTGATTATTCAGCTCTGTAACACCCAGAGCCCAACCATGAACATCATGTGAACTTTGATGTTTTTAATGTTGTCCATGGCTGTGATGTAGTAGGCAAGACTGACCCTTTTATGCTCACAGGTCTTTTTTTTCTGACAGTTTTATGGGCAGAAATAGATAAAACTCTTCATTTTAGGAAAAGCATGTATGTAGGAATTTTAGGATACTAATTTCATGTTGCCCTAGAGCATTTTCTGCAAACGTTAGCATGCACTTACTATTTCTGGTGATTAAAGCAGAGTATTTTGACTTTAAAGTTGCATCTTCTGAATAAATCTGTCTTCAAATGATTTATGCATGCCATTAGGATTTAGTGCTGGTAGTTGTCCTGGGAAGCCTGATCTGGTCTTTCAAGAGTTGCCTGAGCTTTATCAGTGCATTTACATGTGGCCATATTTCAACCTCCAGGAGCTTTAAAATGTTTAGTACACAGAACACAAATTTAAGCCTGTGTTTGTTTTTATTGGTGGAACCTCTTTCCTTTCTTCAACATTCTCAAATGTTCCCTGGTTTAAGTAGAGTTATCTAAGGTAATCCACTCTTGCCCTTACCAGGGATATTCCACTTTGTTCATAAGCACATAACATAACTCTAGTCCCCAGTGATTTCATTGTGAAATTAAAACCCAGACACTCATCCAGATGTCTTAGAAGATAAGGGCAGGCCTAATCCGTATGTCACAGAGGACTTGAGGAGCAGGAATTCACCTATACATCATCACGTTGTTATTAGCCTGGACCATGGCAAGCCCAACACAAACATTTTCCACAGCGCTTGCATTCAGGCTTGGCAGTGTTAAGAAAATACCCTCCAGCAATGTGTTATTTTAGGCTGAAACAAAAGTAGACATGAATGGCAAGAGGAACAGAGAAGTATTGTTTTTATTTTCAATGTGAACCCATAACTTGTGTTAAATGAAAATCTAACCAACTAAGATGTAAATACCATCGTGTTCAAATGAGCTATCAAATATCAACACATTTATTTTGTGATGGAGTACTGATGCTTGTCTTAGGCACTGTGGGAAGGGCAATTTAGATAGTAGAAGGCAAAAGCTTTATCTGATTAAAACTGATAGGATGATTGATTTTGACAGAGAGGAATCACTTCCATTGCAAAAAAGAAGGCAACAAAAACGTTGTGCGTTTGTCATTAATATGAACGGTGGCACTGAAATTAGAAACAAAATGTGGGCCCATGAAAGAGGCAAATTTTTCTTCTATTTGTTCTGCCACAGAAGTCACCCCCAAAGCTGCCATAATTATTTTAAAAAACCCATGGAAAACCCTTAGAGTAGGGACTAGAACCCACCTCTCCAGGAGGTGACCTAGCCTGCGCAGCTGCCCGTTTCTGTCTGTTCCTGCCTTCGCTTGCTCCTTCTCCATCTTGCCCTGGGAGCACTCCCAAAGCGTGTGGAGAGATGTTACAGAATGAGGCCGAGTTTGTGATTAAGGCATTAAACTGGGAGTTAGCTGGTTTGGATTCAGCTTCTGCCTGTGCTGCAGATGTTCTGCATGGTCATGGCATGCTCTGTTTTTGATGAAATTCGTCCTTGTGCCGAGAGCCAGCTAGAGGCTTGGCTGCCATCTGATGCTGAGAGACAAACAGGCTTACCCAGTGGTTGAACATTACACGAGTATATTTAGAGAACTCTGATGGCATGTAGGCTTTGTGGTGTCCTTCAGCAGAGGGCTGAACCTCTGGTTTATAGTCAGTGCCTCAGTGCTCCCTCCCGCCAAGCAGGAGAACTGCAAGGTTAATCACATTAACATTTGTGAAATAGTAGTGTAACGTAAGGGACACGCAAGTGTATGTCTATTAGAAGGAAAACCATCAGCTTTCAAATGAGCTGCCCAGAGGTTATGCGCTTGCTGAATAGTCTTAGTCCCACAAGCATCAAAAAGGGCCCTGAAAAAATCTTCAGAAGCAAAGAATAAGCTTTATTAATGAATTCAGAGGGTTGGTTCTGTTCTTTTGTTGTTGGTGGTTTGGTGGTTTTTTTTAACATGAATACCAACTTTAAATTCATGCAAAGATATTTATGAAAATCAAGACTAGAAAAAAGGGATCTAGAAAAATGGCAGGACAGAGAAACGCTTTCTTAAAATGGAATGAGGGTTTGATTTTTTGTTTTGGGAGGTGATCCAGGTTACCCTAACAGAAAGCAGAGACACATTTCAGCTGGGGTCTCTTTGTGCACAATGCAATGGCAAAGCAGTTCAAGACCAGTTCATCTGTGTGAAAATATGACCCTGTATGAGTCTGGAGGTCAATGAAACCACTGTTGATCTGCTCAGGGCATGCTGGTCACTGCTTTAGGGTCACTGATTTATGTGCTTGGATTTTCCACTTCCAGAAGAGTAAAATACGGGTGACTGTCTCTTAGTTGACTCACATTTGTAGTAGGCATGCATTTTTTTCTCAGAAATATGCAATATATGAAAAACTCTGATAAATTTAACACAAGGTTATAAACTGATGCTTTTATGGAAGGTGAATGTGTTCTCAGTCATAATTAGAAAAAAGCCCTGAAAACCATGACTTTTTTCTGGTTTATTTTAAGCAAGATATGAGCTTGCCATCTCTCTCTGATACTTAAATGTCTACTTACCATGATTTGAATGTTTAACAGTTTTTACAGATTTACTTTTAAGATGCTGATGTGACAGATGGGATTAATGGTAACACCATTTAATAAGTGGGGTAGTTGAGGCAGAGGCAGACTCAGCTAAGAGAAATCTGTAGCAAACCAGAAAGTTAATAGTTGTTTAATGCTCTCACTCTCTTGCTGTCCAGCTTCAAAAGTAAAATTAATGGAAGCTTTAAATTAGCTTTCTTAGTGCAAAAATTAGAGCTGCTTTTCTGCTGAGATGTCTTGGGAGCACTGCTACAGGTGGTCACAAATCCACAGAGAATTTGAGGCGTGATCTTGAATACCTCTTGAAGTTTGGCAGGGACTTCTAGGCCTTCATGGTTACAATGGGGGCACCAGCTCTGGAATGTCTTCCTGATCCCTTCACTGGGAGGAATTGGTACCAAATAACTTCTTCTTGCTGTATAGCTCAGCATGACGAGAGGTGGAGATCCAGAGTTCTGCTGGAGGCATCAAGAGGCACAGCACACCCTGCCTCTGACACAAGGGGGATGGGACAAAATATTGTCTAAGCTGACTCACGCAAAAGTGTATTCCCTTGATCACTTCAATTAACACAGGGGGCATCTGAGCCAATATATCTAGATTTTTTTTTCTGGTTTTCTGCCGGACTGCAAACCTCGACACTTCTGGCTTCAGTGTCATTTGTCATTCCATTGGTGAAAACAGTCTTCCCTGTAATAATTGCTATTCTAAGTACTTCTATTAATTGCTATTGTAAGTACTTCTATCAAAACTCCTTAATTTTTCCTATAGGACTCTTTAACCTCCTTAAACTTTAAAAAACCCTATCAGTGAAGGTCACTGCCACCTGCTTTGCATGTGACTGCTGAGAGCCAGCAGTTAGGACCAGATACCTCTGAAGTCATGTAGCTTGAAGCTCAAGAATCACTGCTTACCCAGTGTATCAGAAAGTCCATTTTTATTAATGCTGATGAAATTTTACCTTGTTCTTTCTCTACCCATATGATTAAGTAAATTTAAAATATACCTGTGCCTTGACTTGTTTCATCTCATAATGGTTAGTTCAAATAACTTTGTGGCTACAAGGGAAAATATGTGTTATTTATGGAGGATAGGAAGAGCGGGTAAATATTGTGGAAGTGTAACATATTTCTTTGTTATTAATACCTTACTTCAACAAACTATTTAGTCGTGGTTGCATCTGTAGAAGGCATGAATGAGTGGTTGAGAAAATATGAAAAGTCACTTTATTCAGATATGCAAACACTGACTTCACTGACACTTTCATTATTCAACCTAAATACCTGTTTAGAAACAGAATTTGAACAGGAGTGGACAAACAACATGTCTATGGCTGTACTGTAGCTTCACCATTGTACTTCCTGTACCATTTGTTAGGGAGTTTTTTTAAAACCCAAAACGCTGGTTTCCGTATGGTCTATGAACAAAACACGGGACTGGAGAGGCCACAATTATGAAATGTTCAACATGCTTCTCAGTACTTGTTCCTTAGAATAACTGCTTCACAAGCCTTCAAGACATCCTTAAGGCTGTTTAATACCCTCTTAGTTGACATTTCTGTCAGCACTCACCACTGTGAAGAGTTGCTGAACTAAACCATATTAGCAGGTCTTTACAATTATTTGTAAATGTTGGGATACTCAGAAGATTATTGCACTGGTACATTGCCTTTCGTGCCTGAGGGGAGCACGAATTATATCTTATCTGCAGGAATAGCACTGAGGAGCCAGATCGTCTTATGAGATGCTGTGGTGCTCAACCCAGTTTGAATCCCATCACTGGGATTGTCAGGCTACAATTTATATCAGTGAGCAGAATGGACATATCCTCTAACATTAGAGTTTCGCATGAATCTAATGCATGGGAAATGGATTTTTTTTTTCTTAAATGGATAAAAATATCTTCTCATCTGAAACCTTAAACTGATGACATTTCAGAATTCCATTTGGAGAGATGGAAAAACAGATGATCTGTGTTTTTTAAAACTCTTTCTGATAGCTGGTGCTTCTTGCCTACACAGTTTGTTGAATTATTACTGACACAAAGCATTTCAAACTTTTGACTGTGTATCTGACTCCAGTGAGATTTGCCTATAATTGTCTGTATTTAACCAAAGAAAACTACTGTTTTCTGAAACTTATTAGTCCAGGCTTGTCAGGACTGGAACCTGGAAGTGAGGTTCCTAAAATTTCAAAGAAGTGTTCCAATTTTCAAAAGCACTGAGCAACCTCTGAGAGCCATGGAAACTGGCTAGGGTTTAAAGCTCTGGGAAAAGGTAAGGGTGGTTGTTTTGTAGCCTAAATTTAAGCTCCTATGTACTAAAAATGCCAAGGAAGAAATATCTCATTTCATAAGGCAGTTCTTTAAAAAGAGACATACTTTAGCAGCTGCTGAATTGAAAGCAAATCTTATTTTCTTAAATATAGAAACATATTTATGTTTGTGGTTATGCAGTCTGTGTAATTTCCAATTTAAGAGGATGTAAATTATTACATAACTCTACTGGCCAGTGAACCACTTACACTGGCTCCTGAAGTAGAAAAAAGCCCTTGTTTTCTTCTTTATGTCTATTTATCCATTGCCTATCTGCTGGTGTACCTTATGGATCTGGCAACAAGAAAGACTGACCATCCGAAAACACTCTCAGCTCTTCTGTGCTGGGTGTTGCAATGATGGGAAGCTGCGGAGAGCTTCCATCTGACCATAACGTGAGAAACTCTCAATACTGTGTGTGTTGCCCATGGTGGAGGCTGAAAACTGACTAAGGGTATTACCTCACCAAAGAGCCTCACCGATAGAGGCTCCACTTGAGACTGCAGCTCCTAATTCATTGCAGGCTGAGCATGAAGGCTTCCTACCCGTAACGGCAGTGAAACTCTGCCTCGCTTCTGCTTGGGGTTCTGCCATGGCATTTGGTGACAGCAGATTTCATCACCGGATGCCATATCCTGACATGGGCGTGGGAGGGTGCGAGCTGAGCTGGAGCGCTGAAACAGTGAGAAGGGCAGCAACCTGGAGGATATCATGTGTGGTAGAGAGAGGGGGCACCTGGGAGCACGTGGAGACAGAGAGAATCACTTCTGCAGGCAAATGCCACCTAAAAATGGTCCCTTGAGTGGCAAAAGGTTTTAATATGTCAGCTTTGATTTTGTGTCTTTATTTGCTTATGTTTGGGGTTGTTTATGTACGCTTTATCATGTGAAACATAATAGGGGATGCTGGTTTGTTCTCAGTTAGGGTAATTACTGTTATAATAGAGAATCAGAGTATAATTTGGATTGGAAGGGACTATATGCGGGGACCTGGGGAGATCCCGATTCTTTTGGATTGGAAAGGGACATCAGACCAGGTTGCTCAGTGGGGCTGTGAAAACCTCTACAGATGGGGACTTCACAGCCTCTCAGAGGATCCTGTGTCCTGCCCGCACGGCCCCGGGGGAAGAGTTTATTCTAGTGGCAGCCCTGGGAATAAGAGGCCAGTCCTGACTGGGCATGCTGGCCATGCTGTTCTCAGCCGGTGCTAACGCTCTCGGGTCCCTTGGCTTGTTTCCACCTGAGAGCCACCCTTGCCACGAGGCAAATACAGACTGTGTGACCATAATCCTCAGGAAGAGCGTATGCCTTTCATTTTTATCTTCTTTTTCACTGAATTGTTAGTTAAGTCATTAAGGTACCAGATTAAAATTTACGTCGGAGGGAGGGCTACAGGCATTGAGGTGCATTTCCAAAATGACACAAGCACAAGTTAACGTCCCATTTTCATGCCTCATGCTCTGATTTCAGTGTGCTCGCTTCAATGCTACGGTAGAACGACTGCGCTTGAGGATCACCAAACCCTTTTTTTGAGAAGAAGTGGAATGACACTGGCATCTTGACTAACATTTCCTTTCTCAACGAAAAACAGGTTGCTGTTTTAAGGAGTTTGAGCAAACTACTACAGGCCAATAAATAGCTGCTGTGATTTTTTTAACTGGAGAAAATTTCATTCATTGCAGAACTATGACTCCTGTGAAATCAATGATGCTGCATCAGTGTAGAAAAAAGTTTATCCTGGTGATTTTAAAATGTCCAACACATGTCTCTGTGAAGGCTGGTGGATGGCCTGGCTAGCTTTCTGAAGCAAGTTTCTGTTGCTTGCTGGCTCTCTTCAGGAAAAGAACTGTAATAAACAGCACTGGTTCCTGAAACTTGTTCAAAGGAAATATATAGACTGATGTGCATTTAAAAAAAAGATAGCATTTTTGTTTGTAAATGAAAGGCAGAGAGACCAAGGCTGCTAATCTTAATGTTCTGGCTGCTCTGCAGATTTTATTGCACAAGTTAAAGGTGTGTTTCTTTTCTCTTTGTGGTACTGGTTGTGATGGTAAGGAGACCAACATACAGCTCACCTCAGGTGAAGTTCTAAATGGGGCATGTTTATTCAGAAATGCCATCCTTCCAAGCAGAACATACTTGCCTAACTTATATTTATCTATAAGAAACTTGCTCAGGTTTTCTGACCCAGAAGGAGAAGCGTTACCCCAAGGCCAGGACTGAAAAGAACCAGCCGTGCCATGACTATATGCAGGGAACGAACGTGATTTTGTGCAGCTGGCCCAGGGCTGGCACGCCATCCTGTTGGGGTCACTTCTCACCACCTCTGTGGGGTACTTCCAGCCACGATGGCATGACTTTCGTGTCCTGGTCAGGTTTGCCTTGCAGAATTGTTTGCCCCTTCAAGCTCTCTGTTTCTGATGTTTTCTACAAACTTCCTGGCTTCTGGAGTCATATGAGAAGCTTAGCTATCACTGAAAGTTTTTAGGCTTCGTAGGGATAGAAAAAAGCTTCTAAGCATGAATTTCAAATGCAAACTTCACAAACAAATAAAATGAACCTTTGCATTCATTCAGCTTTAACATCTCCTGGTTTCCTAGGGCGTCATTTCTGACCCGTGACTATTTGAGGCTGGCAGCACTGCTGCTGACTCTCTGTGCATTTAGGTTGCATTTATGTTGCTTGGTTTGACATATTCCTGGGAGACCTATTTCCACTCCCTGTGCATTTAGCTACAGTCTGGGCAAGGCAAGAGAATCTATTTTTCATTTCATGTTTTTTCTTTCCCCTTAATTTAGCCTCAACCTTTCTGCCCTTTAGGATACTAATTTGGCTATTATTCTGAAAAACACATTAGCTGCTGAGTGTAATTATTGGTGATAAGTTGTACAGATTACTGGATAAGTGTGTCCAGGTTGGCACGGGAGGCACTGGAAGGGTGTTCTGACATGCTTTGGTACTGCGTTTGGGTACACGGCCAAGGTAGAGTGGACCATGCTACTGCAGGTAAAGTATTAGAAGGAAAATTAGAATATGCAATAATTTTTAATCTACATGAGATTTTGTGAATGTTTACTGGTTTTTTTTTAAGTTTCCTCTGAAGTCACACATACATTGCTTCCTTTTGAAAACAGAGGAGGAATTGAAAGCTTTCTGTGAATTTTACAAGCAAAGAAGTTTTTATTTCTATCATGGAAGACCTTGACTCTCTTTTATAGGAAGTAACAGGTGACTGGGGTTAACAGCTGCTGTCAGATCCTACTAGGTGGTCATCAGTTTTGTCAGAGGACACAGTTTTACCAATTTCTATTTAAACTTTTTGTTTCTGATTAATACAAAGACATTTATGGATTTCTGGGTCTTGGTCAGAGACTCTGAAGTCTTGTAAATTATATTTTACATGTTTTCTAAAAGAGAAAGGACAAGAACTCTTTCCTCTGACCAGGTAAATGTGTGACTGTAATAGCAGTAGAAGGATCCTTGAAGTGTTTTGCTTCACACGCATAGAAATCCCTTAAGTATAAGGCACCGAAGAACTACACCCAAGAAGATCTAAGGTAATTTTGTTGTTTGTGCTACGCTGGAATTTCTTTGTTTCACAAGTGTTTGTCTAATAGGGCATGGTTAAAATGACCCTCTTAAAATCTACCGTTAAAACTTGAAATGACACAAGCCTGAATCATGCAAGCAAAAGGGCATTACCTTGGATTTGTGTGCTTGAATCTCTTAGCACAGGCAGAATACCCAGAAAATAGAGTTTTAATCAGTAGAAATGCTCCCAAATTCTGCAGGTGTGTCGCTGTAGACCACCGTCTGAACATGTCTTCCTTCTTTCCTACCCAACAGTAGACTCATATTGGAACATGTCCAGTGCTTTAATGAATTACAAACTTGTAAAATATTTCTCCTCCTCTGCCTGTGGTAACTGCTCCTTAACCTGGCAGTGAGACTGGGTACAAATAGGCACTTCAGACTGGGGGAAATGTGCTGTGCGTGGAACCAGGGGTAGTGCCACGGAGCCGGTCCACTCTACCTCCGCCACATGCCTGAATGCAGTGCCAAAGGATGGAGAGAATCCTCATGGCTGTGCTTGATGCCAAGCACATGTGGGGGAGCTTCTTGCCAGAGCAGGTGGGCAAGAATAACCTCATCTGGGAGCAGGGGAGAGGGATCGGGGCAGGGTCAGGCAGGGAAAGGCATTCCCGGCGTTTCTGCTCCCGTGCTGTGCAGGGAGAGCGGTGCCAAACAACACATGCACCGTTGACATCTCCAATTACTTCTACTTCTCTAAGTCAGGAACCATTCCACTGAAGCCAATGGCACCTCATTAACATTAAACTGAAGTGAATGAAAAGCCGACTGGGACATATATGTTTCCATACCCTTATACCACCGGGTCTGATTCTACTTTTGCTCACACTGGTTTGATATTGATACAACTCCTCTGGCTTCCATGACATGAGTCTGTATTTAACCTGGGTCAGCAAGATCTCAATCAGCTTCATTTGCTTCAAAAATACATGCCTGGAGCTGTTGGGAAAGGATAGGTCTGTAAAAGAAGAATAGAAGATGGGAGGTAAGAACAGGAGAGGGATCAAGAAACAGCTCAAGGATGGAGCTTTATATTTCATGTCCTTGTTTGCCTACAGTTTGTTGCATTTGTCAGTGAAAAATGGTAGAGTTGAAAGAAGGGAAAGTCTCTTGAGTTCATGGTTGTCTTTGGGCTGAGCAAAGCCCTGGGGTAGAAGCACATTCATCCTCCCTCCTTCGCTCATTTCAGCTGTTCTGTGTATTAGGAAAGAAACCCCTGCCTTCTTTTTTTCCAATACAAACTAGGAAAGAACTACAAGGAAATGGAGCAGATTATTTTTTCCAGTTTGCCTCAGGGTTTCCTGGAATTTTTGCTACTGTACATTTATTTAAAGTAACCCTATCTGTTTAAATACATGCTGATCTTTGGTTGCTCTGAGATGAGAATCAGCCCCGATGAATGCCTTTTGCTCGCAGTCATTTTTGTATTGTCAGTTCTTCCTCGTGGCCCCCCGCCACGCTGACCTCCGTGGTGTCAGGTGACAGCAGGATAAACTGCAACATACGTGGTCCTGGCCCGAAAGCAAGTTGTGACCCAAACCGGTACAGAAACTCTGATTTGTTGTCAATCTCCTCAAGGATGACAAAGCGATCTGTTTCCATATGAAGGTAGATGTAGGATAAATTCTTCAACTGCTTTTATATTTTTCTTGGCATTAACCGGACGCTATTACTGTTTTGTGGCTTTGTCACCACCAGTTACAAACTAAAATAACATCAACTGCTGCAAAGTGTCGTCATCCAAAACTCCTCTGCCTCTTTGCTGTGACGTTGTGAATAAATACAATCAAATCCAATGATTCATTAATGCGCGTTTGATAAGACTGCGTGAAGTTATGTCAGACACTTGGAGAGGATGCTCGGAAAGAAAGGCTCAGTCCTTCAGTGTCCCACCGAGGTGAGCAACCTCCTTCATTTTGCTGAAACAAGACGTGCAGCTGAGGGTTTGCTAGAGCTCTGGAAAGCTTTTTGTTGTGTGCGCTATTTAAATATTCTCTGCAGTTGTCATCATTACATACCCAAAATGAAAACAAATCTTTTATAGTGAAACTTAGGATATTATGCAATAAACTGAAATTTATTGTTTAATCCTCCAACCAAGCTATTGCACAGCAGATGGAATTAATTGAGATTATTTTGTTGGCTGTCTCAATTTCACAATAAACTTTTTTTTTTTTAGCAGTGTGTGTATATCATGAAAATATTTCAAGGAAAAGTAAGTTATTCAAATGGAGCAGCTTTCTTGTAAGTCATACTACATTTTTTTTCTTAAATGTGTATCGGTATCATTTGTTAGAACTGGTAAAATACTGAAAGCTTTGTAAAAAGATAAAAGTTAAAATGATTTACTTTTTTATTGTCTAGACTATATGTAAGCCATTGCTAATTAATACTGCCCCTTCTGATTGCTCTGCAACAGGCATAACTCAAACCAATTATAAATGATTTTTCAATGTAAACTTTTAAGAGTGTAGCCTAAGGGCTTCCTCAACATAAAAGTGCCATTTAGAAAACATAAGTCTTAACTAAGGTCAAGATATATCAAACGATGATGGATGTAGATGCAAAAACATCTGACCGCGGAATGACAACGTTTGCTTCAAGACTAAGCGAAGTGTTGGTAGCAGCGATAAGTAAAATGAAACGTAGCCTTCCCTGAGCCAGCCAGAAGGTTTGGGTTTGGCGTCTCAGTCACTGGGGTTTTTTTGGGGTGTGGGTTAGTTGGATTTTCTTCAGAGTTTTGCAAATCAGAGTTCCGGGGATGGTGAGAACAGTATAGTCTGAGTTTTAGACCTATTTTCTACAGCAAGCCCGTGAGAAAGTCAGACTTTTCAACGTCATCTGCCATCTTGTGCCTCAGGTGAAAACTGGCCCCCTTTCCTTCTTTTCCTAACTGCTAGAGCAAGAGCCCCTGTGCCATGGGACAGCACTGCATGTCCTCCTCCACCTGTGCGTGGTGGAGGAGGACACCATGATGGCACAGCTCATCTGGCTTCGTGTTTCCAGCTGCTGAATGGAAAGCGTCATGGCCCTCCGATGCAAAGCACTGTTCCAGAATATCTTAACATCACAGGTTTAAGCTTGTTCACTGTTTTGGAGGGGTGACGTCTGGGGAGAAGATCTCTGTTTGAATAGGTGGTGGTTGGCTACTCCACACTGTCTGTATGACTATTCATCCTTATTGTCTGTCTTTCAACAGCTGGAGTGAAGCTGGCACAAGCTCGCAATCACATGTCCATAGTGTGATGGATCTGTATGGCTGAGTCATCTGGTATCGATTCTTGTGGAGCAAAGGCTCTGTGACTGCAGACCCTCAAATCTTCCTGGAGCTCCAGCTCCTCTCTTGTAACTCATTTGTCACGCTTGTGCCATAGTCACACAAGCTATGTAAAGATTTCCTGAACCTCTCAGTCTTTCCTGTAGACAGCATAAGAAATCAGAGGTTGTTGATACATCCCTCCTTTGAGGAGTCCATAACTTCACCTCCCTTTACACATAGTGTCTCCACAGCCTCCTGCAAGGAGGCCAGAGAAAACTGGAAGCCATGTCCTTCTCCTCTCAGCTGAAAACTGTTGTCCTGATCATTAGCACACCACCTGCCGTGACTGCGCCTGGCTCCTCCACCCACAAGACAAAATGAAAGACAGCCAAAGGCATAACCATGGTTGCACAACATGGGGATGGAAACTGTACGCAGGAGATGGGTCAGCAGGTTATCAGCCAGGCTCTAGCTGAAGGTTTGTCATTTTGTTGAAATAAAAACTAATTTTGCCCATGAAGTAAAGGTTAATGAGTTTTATTTTTAATAAAAACACCGCCTTCTATATTTATTAAAATTCCAAACTAGTGTATTCCTAGAATTCCTACCAAATAGCGTGTCATAAACAGTCATCAGTGAAACCCAATAGGTGCTACCGGGAAAACCAAAAAACCACAGCTTAGTTGAATTAGAAACATTTATAATTTCTGATATTGTACTTCCATGCTCTCCTTGTGAGCGAAGTTATGTGATCTCCCCTCTTTTTTGTCATCTGTAATTACATGGAAGGGACTAATAATCATACGTTTTATCCAGAGCCTCGGCTTGATGACAGAACTTTGTTTAATGAGAGCACAATCAGTGTCCTGGCGCTTGGGGAGAGCCAAGGCAGGACTTGCCGTGGAAATCATTGAAAATAAAGATGTGGAACCTTAAGCAGTCTTTAATAACTCCTTCTGCTTCTTTGGATAGCAGTTCTGATGGCTTGTGTCCATTCCACCTGCATCTGCTGGTGGAGAAGCATGGTTTACTCTGGTGCCACAGGAGGTTATAATCTCTTTGTATGAACTAAATGACAGAGGTAGAATATAGTAAAGTCTGAGTCATACTAGGTGGTTATATTTTGCGAAGCATACAGTGCATAATGTTGTCACCAAGACTAAAAGCATTAGGAAATAGCTGTTGATATTGTAAGTATAAAAAAATTCGCTAAAAAGTTCAGCATAACACGATAACAATACAAAAATACTAATACAATGAGTACCTGAAGTTGTAACACCCCCCTAAGAATTAGAGGTTACTAGAGGTCAAGTTGCACCCAAAATCTGGATGCAGGGGTCACTAGAGGTCATCAATTAGCAGTTGGGGTTACTAGAGGTCAAGTGAGCCCCAGATTTCAACTCAGGGGTTACTAGAGGTCATCAATCAGCAGTTGGGGTTACTAGAGGTCAAGTTGCACCCAAAATCTGGACGCAGGGGTTACTAGAGGTCATCAATTAGCAGTTGGGGTTACTAGAGGCCAAGTTGCACCCAAAATTCAACTCAGGGGTTACTAGAGGTCATCCATTATCATGTGGGGTTACTAGAGGTCATTTTTACCCCAAAATCTGAGTCCAGGGGTTACTAGAGGTCACCAATTAGCATGTGGGGTTACTAGAGGTCATTTTTACCCCAAAAACACAGTCCAGGGGTTACTAGAGGTCA
>JAVSBS010019322.1:0-27847 GCA_033124195.1 Coracias cyanogaster
CTGTTCCATAACCTTCCCTGGTACTGAGGTCAGGCTGACAGGCCTGTAGTTCCCCGGATCCTCCTTCCAGCCCTTCTTGTAGATAAGCATCACATTGGCAAGCCTCCAGTCATCTGGGACCTCCCCTGTTAACCAGGAGTTCTGATAAATGATGGAGAGTGGCTTGGCAAGCTCCTCTGCCAGCTCTCTCAGCACTCTTGAGTAGATCCCATCCAGCCCCACAGACTTGTGAGTGTCCAGATGGTGTAGCAGGTCACTAACTGCTTCCTCGTGAATTATGGTGGGTTTATTCTGCTCTCCATCCCTGACTTCCAGCTCAGGGGTCTGAGCACCCTGAGGATAACTGGTCTGGCTATTAAAGACTGAGGCAAGGAAAGCATTAAGCACCTCAGGCTTTTCTACATCCTTAGTAGCAATGTTCCCCCCTGCATCCAATAAGGGGTGGAGATCCTCCCCTTGGCTCTCTTTTTGTTGTTAATGTATTTGTAAAATCCTTTTAAATTATCTCTTACGATGGTGGCCAGATTGGGTTCTAGCTGGACTTTTGCCTTTCTGATGTTTTTTTCTGCATGACTTAACTAGATCCCTCTGCTCTTCTTGAATTGCCTGCCCCTTCTTCCAGAGGTGGTAAACTCTCCTTTTTTTTCTGAGTTCCAGCCAAAGCTCCTTGTTCAGCCAGGCTGGTCATCTTCCCCGCCTGTTCATCTTATGACACATGGGGATAGCCTGCTCCTGTGCCTCTAAGACTTTGTTCTTGCCACAACCATTTTCAGAAAAATGGTAAAATGGTAGCAGTGAACCAAGGGCAGGACAGTCTCACCTTGGTTCCTGGAAAAATCATGGAGTGAGACCTCTTATAAACCATTTCTTGTCAAATGAAGGAGAAGGAGCTGAATAGAAATATCCAGTATAGATGTACAGCAGGTATACTATGCTTGGGCCAAATTGATTGCCTTTTATAACTAAGAACCCTAAGTCTGTGGGTGAGGGGAGAACAGTGGTAGGGGTGTTCAATCTTGATTTTAGCCAGGCTTTCAATATGGTCTCCTATGAATCCTTATATCAGTGTTGGGACTTCAGATGGGTGGAACTGATTAAAAACTCTCTGGATAGCTGGGTTCAAAGAATACTGGGAAACTATTTGTAGTGTGGAGGTCAGCCTAAGTGAAATTTTTCTGGGGTCTGTCCTGGGATTTACCCTGTTTAATATGTTTGTCAGTGATCTGGAGGAGGAGGAGGAATGGACCTTCATCAAATTTCTGTATGACACTGAAGTTCAGATGAAGTCAGTGTGCTACACAGCAGGGCTGGAGGAATGAATCTCACGATACTTAGGAACTATTTGTGCAAAGTTGTGCATTTCAGATGGTCAACAACATATTGTAGCCAAGAGATTGAGGGAGATGATTATTCTTTTCTACTCAGCATTTGCTGTATTGCATCTATAGTGCTGTGGCCAGGTTTGGGCTCCCTAGCACAAGAAAAAGATTAACAAACTGGAACAAGTCCAGTAGAGGGCTGCCCAGACTCTTAGGAGACAGAAGCAACTGGCCTATGAGGGGAGGCTGGGGAGAGAGGTTTGTTCAGCCTTATGAAGAGAACGTTCAGGGTGAATCCCACTGCTGTCTTCAAGTTCCTAATGGGAGGAGACAGAAAACAGAGCCTTACTCATCCCCAAGGTGCATAGTGAATAGATGAGAGGTAACTGAGGCAAGTTCCCACAAAAGAAATTCCGATTAGATACAAGGTTCCCCAGAGACACTGAAATCTCTATCCCTGGAAAATTCTCAATTCAACTGAAAGCTGCTCTGAGCAACCTGATCTATGTTGGCCTTGTTTTAAGAGAGGGGTTGGACTAGGTGACCTCCAGAGGTTCCTTCCCACTCATTCTAACACTTATTTTGTACAAAAATGAAAATCAAGGCATTTGGGATGTAGCTCTAGCATACAAGTTCCTTTATAAGCTAGGAGCTATTCTAGTGTCAAGAGTATAAAGCCTCTAAGTACATATTAGAAGAGAAGGGTAAACTTTCTTAGTCCTGAATAGATATATTTTCTGGGATAAAGACTGTAGTCTATTTTACATGAAATGAGCAGTATCCAGAACCCACTGTAAGAAAGACTTTATAGATCAAAGATAAACCTTTTCTTTTTTCTTTTTAATTTTACCACAGAGCCAGCTCATGCCAGAAAGCCTGGTTAATGTGTACTGAACACGGTCTACAATGCATCACTCAATACATGGAAAGCAACAGGCAGTACCCACTGGAACTTATGTGCTCTCTGTCCCTGTTTATCATTCTACATGTGAGCTCCTAAAGGAGGACTTAAGTGCTTAATTTTAATCTTTTATCCTTGGAAATGGTGGCCTTGGCCAATATTTAGTTATATATGATACTTACAGTATGGCAAGTTTCATATCAAGAATCCTATTTTGAATAAGATCCATCTAATACTATTTTAGATAGTTCTAATGATTCTTAACATCGACTTCCCTCTCATCGTGGATTAACTAATTTAGAAGGAAAAATATAATACAATTGTTTTTAAAGGGAAAGGTCCTTTGTGGCACAGGCAGGACCCGAACATATAGTCTAAATATGTGCTTCACTAATGAGACTTTCCCCTGTTTAAGCTATGAAGTTTTCAGTTTAAGTAGCTGCTGTTCTGCGCATGATAGATATAACTGCTATGGGAATTAAAACTTTCAGCACTCTTATCTTACCATGAACAATCCCAAGAGAAAGATCCTGAGAATCTTGCTGTTAGCTTACTGATGCAAACCCAATTGAATAAACTGAACAGTTACTTTATACCAATGTGATCTATCATAACCTGATGCTAGTGATGGTTCCAATCTTTCCCTAGGTTCTTCCTAATTGACTACTTTTGCTCTTCGATGGTAATAATCCCATCTATGACTGTTTCACCATACAAGCAAATAAAAATTGAGCTCTTTGTGATGATGTCTGTATCATGATTACTTGTACTCAACTGCTGCAGGTGGGTAAACTCAAATTACAGAAAGCAACTGGAGAATGACAGGACAAAATTGCATATTGCTGCTGTTGCAGGTGGTTTAGGATATAAACTTTGAGATTAAGGGCTTTTTTGTCCCATTCTGCTGTTTAAGATGCAAATCACTATTTGTGTATTAGAAGCACCGATTGCAAATAAACATAAGTTTTTAAACATTATGACTAATCTATACTGTGGGAGTCCATAGTGTGAGCATACCAGCATTGCTGTGCTGCAAGCACTTGGCAGACCTTCTTGTTTTGTTTAAGCAAGCAGATCTGGTTGTGAGATTGCTAGGATAACTTAGACAGGTCTCTATGCGCTGGCTGTTCACTGGGATAAAGTGCACGTCCTAATTCAGTTTTGACTGGACTGATGATAATGAGGGTAAAATATCTGCAGTGGCTGTTCAAAAGTGATGTGTTTAATAATAAATAGGATACTGTAACATTAATGGTATTCTGCCAGGGGGCATGGCATCCCCAAAACCCCAGACATTCAGGAACTCTGGAATGCTACAAATAATTCTGCCCAGGGTGTTTTCTCACAGCTGGGAGTTTTTATGTTATATCCTGTCTTCTTTTCCTTAAGTAGGTATTTTTTCACAAGATCTTTAGAACAGAGTAACTCACTTTTCGAATGGCTTCTCAACCTGCATGTACAATGTGATGGAATAGAAATAGAGAGAGAAGAATAATATGTAGTTGAATAGAAAAGAAACACACAATGCTCTGCAAGGTACCTTGTTATCATCCTTTACTGGTTGTTTTGGTGAATAGTAAGTCAGGTGAGACTGGAGATTCATTAGGATCTTGAAGAATGCTTGCTGTGTGCAGTTCTTAGCCAAACGTTGGTTGCTATATAGGTAAGAATAGTTTTGATAGAGAATTAGTACTTGTGAAGAAGAAACCTTACCCTCCTGTGTTCTCGGTTTAGAGCACAAGGCCATTTAGTGCAGACTCTGTATGCATTTGTTTCCTCAACAGGTATTTCATACAACCTGCACCCATGAGCTGCCTAGTACAGTTCTGCATATACATGTGCACCTACAAACATGTAGTTTAAGGCATCATGCGCTTTTGGCTTATGTACTTACATAGACATAACTTCTGTCATACTTGAAATCATGACTTCCTAGGTGTTGCAACCACATTCTCCAGAAAATACATTCATACTGTTTTACTTCATCCTTTAAAAATGTAACCGTTTTTTTTTTTTTTTTGTATTGGATGAATTCCATTCAGAACATTGATTCAATATAATTTTGGTGTGTGTGTGTCCCCACTATTTAATCTCTGGTGCAGTGTGCTCACTTGCATTCTGAGACAGTGAATAGGAGAGGACAGCAAGTGTAGTTGCGCAACTGACTGCTTTATGGTATTCTGTACTTTCCTTCATTTTTATATATTTAAATATATTTATCAAATGTATTGTTTTAACTGTCTGGAAAGAGCTATTGTTAGGAGGCGTTGCACATTCTGTAGAGCAGATGGACTGAACTGTTGGATGCATCTCAGCCACATCTTTTAAACTGAAAATACCCTCCACAGTCTGTGTATCTCTGAAACGGGGTAGGTAAGTGTGATAGGGGCACTGTTACATTTAGCTAGGTATTTGTACAAATTAGAATATGAAATCATTAATGTATAAAGTGTTATAAATATGTTTATGCAAATTCTAGCTCCTCTTTAACTTTACCTTCCTTTGTGGTACAGCCTCTGTTAATCAGTTAATGATTAACACACCTTCTTCCTCCTTCACTTTTATCTGGGCATAATGCCAGGCATATTATGAAGGTATTAAAGTTTTCCTTCCCCTCACATTTTGCCAGCTCATGCCAAGGTGTTACTGACCTCTTATTCCTTTCTTCTGATGATCTTAGCACTAATTCTCCAAATTCTACGCACTAAATGGCTTTTTCTCCCCTCTAAAATGTAAAGACTACATCAATACTAAGTACGCTACTGATTAGAAGATTGGATGTCTTCAGTGTTGTTAATCAGTAAATTAACTTCAAGCACTCATTTTAGTGCTGAAGATACACACTTAACTGAGATTCACTTGCCCCAGATCAGATTCAGCACTGGCAAAAGATGAACCAGCGTCCTTGTGCTGCTTCTGCCTACTCAGCTCTAGCTTGAGCTGGCTCCTTTGGAGATCTGATGTATCTAGTTTGCATACCAAACTGGTCGGATGAAAGTGCTGCGTTACTGATGCAGCGCAGTCCTTAGTCTGAGTGAAGTTACTTCACTTCATGTATGCTGTGCCTTTGTTTTGCAGGGATAATAACAGCATGCATAGACTTAATGTTGTAAAATACATACATGTTCGTGGATTGTGCTGATTTTATTTTGGACTCAAAGAGACAAAATGGAAATTTTACAAAAACTGTAAGCGAGCCCTCAAAGGGTAGCGGGATTTGCCTCCCTTCATGATTTTCCTTTTTATATTACTAGTATCTAAGGGAAGGCAACTTGCTTCTATATCTCTGCCTCTAAATTTACACACAGAGTTCTAATTTGCATGCACTTTAAAAAAGACTGTTTTATCTCTGAAGGATTTTAATTACATTTTTCAGTGCTAGGGATAAGGAAAACAGATATTTTTTTTTTAAATAAGGGTATTTAGCCTGACACCAACAAGCTGTTTCTTCCAAGTTAGACATTATGACTTTTGAGAAAAAGGCTGATTCATTTGATAACTCTTCTTTCCTTGCTACAATAGAATGTTACACCTCATTAGTTTGTGAGGTTCATCAGTAAGACCAAAATGAGAGAGTTGGTGTCACTTTTGGCCAGACTGTGAAGTAGATAGGTAGAAAGATGTGGAAATGATGGGATGTAGGGAGAAGAGCCCTGCAGTGGGACTTCTGAGACAGATAACTATTAATTTCATGCTATTGCAGAAGAAAAGGTAAATGTCAGAGAATTGTGAAAAGAGCCAGTTTCCACAAAAACCCCTAAGATATTTGAAATCGTAATCATTTTAAGGTGACATCCTTGGCTCCAGCGAAGCCAACAGTGAACTTCCCATCGAAGGTAATTTTTCATCTGGTGCCTCCCTTTTGGCTCAGCTTACTCCCTTAGGCATTGTATGCCTCTGTCCTCCTCTCTTCTATCTCAGAACTTGTTAATGGTGACATAGGAGTAGAGTACATAGTTTTGATCACTAAGCACTGGCAGAACTTCTATCTCCCCAGTTCTAATTGTTTTATTGAGTGAATTTAATGTGTTTGGATCTCACTTGTTTTGTCTGCATCTGTATCCAACACATGCCATCTGTTTCTAAACATAATATTCTAGGTCTGAGTCAAAAGCTCTAGTTACTTCTTCGGCTTTGAATAAAGAAACATAGGGGGCTTGTTTGCTTACAAAAATTGCATTTGGGAACTATATAAACTTCCAGACGACCCAGCTGAAGCACAGGAATGCCACCCTCCACAGAATATTTAAGTATATGTATGTATTTCAGTGCATATGAATGCTTACATTAGTATGTATCAGAAAACCAAGGGCTTTCACTGATGAAATCCCTCTTTCCTCACCTTTGTTGTGCATTTGCCTCCTTCCACGCAGCAGCTCTTTCCTGCATGAACATCTGTTCATACCCAAGTACATGATGTTCACTCATGCTAAATGAATAGGGATGTGCATTTAGCTCCCTCTAAAACCTTTAACTGAAATTTGCATCTTTCCTTCACATGCCAAGTGGATCCACCTTCATTTGGGTGTGACTGTGTTTTGTGTCACCTCTTCCCACTCTCATGTCTTTATCTAGAACACCATGTTAATAGGCGTCCAGCTACTATGTCATGCTACTTCATTTAGAGGATTTTCCTTCTGTGTGTTACCATATTCTCTGCTGAGCTGATCTTTTGATATGTAACTTAAAGGCACTTTGAGAGAAAAGTAGGAAGTTCCCAACTGCTACTAGTTTCATTATTTGTTGTGAAACACCACCGGAAAAAAATGGTCTCTGGCTGTTACAGTACAAGAGTACTATAAATGTTTGGACGGCTTCCTTATGCAGGTCATCCTGGGGGCTGATCCGCATACAGCTGTGTCTGGAGAAAAATAGTAGTGGTGCTGCAGGAGACGACAAGCAAGAGCATCACATGCTGCCACATCCCTGTAGCTAAAACAACGAGTATTTGTGAAGATTTAGCTGTTTAACAGACACATTATAAAATTCAAAATATAGCCACTTTAGTAAGATCTCTAGGAAGGACTTGGGAAAAATTTGGCCCCTGATCAATGAGGCAGGAAAATTTAGTGGCAAAGGACATAGAGAGGCTGCGATACCAGCTCCTTGTCACGGCTTTTATGGGTAAGGTTTGTCCTCTAGTCTCCCAGGTCCCGAAGCCAAGCATCAGAGTATTAGGGACTGAAACATGACCTGTAATAGAATAAGACAGACTTAAAGAGCACTTCAACTGGTTGGATATGCAGTAGCTCATGGGACTAGATGAGGTGGATCAAAGGGTGCTGAGGGCACTGGTTGATGCTATTGCAAAGTCACTCTATCATCTTCAAAAGGTCATTGGGAAAGTTCCCTAATGAGCAGAGAAAGGCAAGCACTGCACCTGTCTTCAAGAAAGGAGATCCACAAGGGAAGTACAGGCAGTTAGGCTAAGTGGCTAGTAACCTTCCTGGGCAGGTTACAGAGCAAATCCTCCTGGAAGCCTCTCCAAGGACAGGAAGGTAATTGGAAATAGACAGCATGTGTTCACCCCAGGCAAATCACACTCTGTCAAGCTTTCAGCATGATCAACTATAATGTCCTTACAGCCAAATTAGTGACACCTGTACAGTGGGTGAAAAATACACTGAATTGTCAGGTTCAACTGTGTTATGGTTAGTTGTTTCAAGTCCAGCTGGTGGCATACTAGTTGTACCTTTCTAACAATATTCAGTGTCCCCAATAATGATGTGGGCAAAGCCATGGAATACACCCTCAGCCAGTCTGTGAATGACGCCAGCTGGGAGAACAGTAGATATATCCAGAAAGGCAGAGCTGCTGCTTGCGGAGCCTCTGGCAGGCAGGAGGGTGGGCTGGCAGGAACCTCATGAAGTTGAGCAAAGGGAAGTGTAGAGTCCTATATCTGGAAAGGAAAAACTGTGCACCACGGCAGGCTGGCCCCAAAGCAGCTTTGCAGAACAAGTCCTGCTGGATGAGAAGGTGAACATGCTTCAGCAGTATGTCGTTGTGGTGAAGAATGCCAGCAGCAGACTGGGCTGTGCTACCTCAAGTGTGGCCAGCAGTTTAAAGAAGGCGATTCTTTTCAATCTATTCAGCAGTTGTGAGACTGCATTAGGAGGACTGTGTCCAGTTTGGGCTCACCAGCCCTGGAATAACACTGACATCCTGGAGCCCATCGTCATGAGAGTGGTCAAATCCTGGGACAGGCGCCCAGGCAGGCTGTGAAAGCTCCACCGCGAGAAGCATTCACGTCTCGGCTGCTCGCGGCCCTGAGCAACCCGACCTCGTCGGCTCTGCTCTGAGAGGGTTGCTTGGATGAATGTCCTCCAGACGTGCCTTCCAGCCTCCCTTACTCCGTGCTTTGGGCGAGCTCGGCTCCGTCAAGCTTTGAGAGCCCAGCTGCATTTGCAGAGGGGAGGAGAGCAGGAGGCAGCACCCCGGCGGTGGGCGCCGGCTCCCCGCGTCCCGCCGCCGCGCATACGATGCTCTGGCAGCGGGTGCGCGGGCGGGAGCTCGGCGGGGCGGCCGGGGCTGTGCGCGGTGCCTTTAACGGCCGGGGCGCGGGGCGGGGCGGCGGTGTGCGCGGGGGGAGCCGCCCGGAGCATGCGCTGCCGAGCCCCTGGCCGGGGGCGAGGCTGCCGGGAACGGCGGCGCGGACGACGCGGACGGCAAGGAATGGGAACCAGGAGACGGCCCCGAGGGGGACCTGAAGGGCAGGCGGGTGGCAGCCGTGCCCCCCATGTTCCAGAACATCCACGTGACGTTCCGCGTCCACTACTTGACGCACTCGGCCGCTCAGCTGCTCGGCGTCACTGGCGACCACGAGTGTCTGGGCCAGTGGCACAGCTTCGTTCCCCTCAAGTACGACAAGGACGGCTTCTGGTCCGAGGCCGTCAGTCTGCCGGCCGACACCCGAGTGGAGTGGAAATTCATCCTGGTGGAGAACGGGAAGGTCAGGCGTTGGGAAGAATGCGGTAACAGGACCCTAGTGACCGAACACGACGATCAGATCGTTCACCAGTGGTGGGGGTACCACTAACGGGCTTTGGCAGGCCGCTCAGCCCGTGGCAGGCCGGCTTAGATCCATCGCAGAGCCCCGCAACGTCACCCCTTCTTCGGTAGGAGACCCTCTAAAGCGCAGAGCTCTCCAAGTCCCCTGTGCCGCGGCGCGAGCGGCAGAGCTCGGCCACCCCCTTTAGGAAATCCTCTGGCAGCCTGAGAGAACCAGCTTCCGATGTGGAGGTTGGCTCCGGAGGCAGGGGCAGCTCTCCACGCTGGTGGAGCTGCAGCCCGCGCTTTGTGTTGCTTTGAGCGGGGCTGCGGGACGCGTCTGTGTAGCGACGGCGCGGGGCTTCTGAAGCGTCCTGGGAAGCGCGGTTCCCTCCGGTGTAATAGCGACCTCGGTGTTTTAACTTATGTAACGTGTTACGTGAACAATAAATGCTTTCGGACCGACAGGCCGGTACGACCTGCCCGCTGAACTGACTCACTTCACTTGCTCTGAGAGAAGCTGAGTTGCTTGACTGGGAATCTTAAAGGATGCCTGCTGCGTGGCTGGCACGCCTCGGAGTAACCCAGGTGTCACCCCAAGGGACTTCATTCTCTCTGCTCTCCAGGAAAGCACCTCAGCTCCCAAGAAGGCTGGGCAGGTAGGCCCCTTTAGACAGATGATCCTGCTGGGATGAGAGCAAAGGTCAGAAGGGACTGTCCGGGCTTAATGAATTACTCTGGGGTGGGAGCGGGCTTTTAAAAAAACCTGGACTGCCGCGATGGCCAGGGAGCGGGATTCTTTTGAAGCAGAGGTAGGGGGCATGTTCTGCCTACCTAGGAACAATGCCACAGGATTAAGAACCGCTTAGCTAAAACTTGGACGGTTTTGTTCAAGACTAGGCTTTTCAACACACAGTTATTTTAAGTAGTGGCCTTCTAGTAAGCCAGATAAAGGAGAGGACTTCCAGCTTCAACTAGCTGACATTTTTTCTGTGACAGCGGCAGAAAGCTGCTCCGTTTGCCCGCTTCTGCTTATCAAAACGCTCTGATGGGCATAGTTCTGGATGAGTTCTGGAAGCGCATCAAGTAGCGCTTGGGTTTGGAAGATTTACTTCAAAAGCACGTCGCTGATGCAATTGCCTCCGCTCACTCTTTCCTGGTCTGACGGTGGAGCAGCTGGAGCACGTGCAACAGAAGGGCCTTGGGTGATAGGCTGGGAGATGAGCTTCGGAGCTCATCTGATGGTTAACGGGCATCCAGCTGATGGGACAGCCCTCGAGCTGCTGCGAAGTGCCTGAAGCGCTGTTACTGGGATTCCAGTACCAGTTGCTCCACAGAACAAATCCCGGGGGAGTGGGCCGGGCTGGCTGCTCCTGCAGGCACAGCCAGGAAATAGCTCAAGAGAGCGGTGGGGGGCACTGAGGGGAGGGTGAGGAGGGCAAATGAACAACTCCACCGGCAGGCTGGAGTTTTCCTCTTCCCCTGTAAAACAAGCCCCTCCCAGCTGTTGCTTCGTGACAGAGCTCCTTGTTCTGTGGGTCAGTTACTTCTCCAGAGCGTAGCTTTGCTCTCTGCTTGGCTCGAGCAACCTCAAGATTCGGGTGAATACATTTCCCTGACTTCAAGAGACCTTTTCTAGAAGAGAATGAAGTAGGAAAGGCGGTTGGGAGCTCAACTCACGACTGAGGGTAAGCCGCCTGGTTACCTGCGTGTCCAGGACAAAAAGCACCCGTGTAACTACTGCGTGAGAGGCGGTGCGGGTCTGGAAGGAATGTGGGAGCGTTTCTGGCTACTGACTGGAAAGGGAGAGGAGGGGGCTGGCAATTCCGCTGGTGGTCGATGCTGCTTCTGTGTCTTCAATACATGCGCACACTGGTCCTCAACTCTCAACAACGTGGGGCTTAAGTTACTGCATAAACTTTGAAAGAAAACAGGCCATAATGATGCCCCGGGTTAAAATTAACATTAATATGGGGCTCATTTCGTTTTAGGGCCCACCGCTTCACTGGGACCAATGTTTCTGCTGCTTCATTACTGCTGTGCTTACTGTGTCTAAGCAGAGAGCTCTCACGTTCCGTCCACGCGCACCAGCACCGAGCCCACAGCCCTGGGCCTGGGTTTTGGTCAGTCAATCCCAGCCCAACTTGAGCTGCGCTTTTTGCGTTGAGCTTTTCTAACAGCGTACTTGTAGCAATTTACCCAATATACAGAGGCACAGCTGAAATGGAAGCTGATCTTCCGAAATCACTGAAGTCAAAGCAAAACACGTTATTTGAAGCTGGTTACAGTTCTTTCCCCCCATTGGTGCAAGCTCTTCAAATAATGAGATATTGCCAACTTAAAGAGCACCTGCCCCGCTGCCGTTTGAGCGTATTTAGATGTACATCGGAGGCTTGTCTGAGAAGATTAACTGTGGTATTAGCTTAAGTTATTCACCAGAAAGCCACTTAACCTGCACTAGAATAGATTCTGTAAGGCAAAGATCAGCACACTTCAAACAGACCAACTGCGAGAAGTCTCAAACGGAGAACCACCTTTTTTTTGTTGTTTTACATTAAAGACCCTGCCCTTTCATCCCCCAGGCAAAGCCTCTAGTCCTCCTCATCTTGCTCAGTGTTCCACAAAGACCTTTGGCTCAACGATTATGCCATTCACATCCCGGCTTGCCCGGCAGGGCCTCTGCTACGTGGATCAAATGTTATTTGTACGGTCCAAGAACCACCTCTGCATTCCAGCACTGCTGGAGGAGCTGATGACTATTTTCTCCAAGTTTACAGAGGTGATTTCTCATTATTGAACAATCGATTGACTCAGGCGTGAAGGTAGATTTACACCAAGTTGCCTTGCTGCATAAAAATGATTCTGCTAGGAAGGGGCTGCCGTCTGGCTAAGGCAATGTTCTGGCCGTGAGACGAGGGAGCCGACATGTGAGGAACAAGTTCTCGTTGCCATTCCCATGTGGATGTGGCAGCTGGCGGCTCAGGATATGTAAAAGCAAATAACAAACTGTCTCACTGCAACTTGTGTGCCTCCTAATCGCTTCACAGGCACCTTTGCAAAATCCCTGCCCGTCCCTCCTCCTCTCAGGGAGCTGAACTTACTGTTTGGAGTCTGTCCACGTGATCCATTCAAAACTATTGGACTGGTACTGGGTTTTCTCTCTAGGGGGCTGGTGTCCTGCCGTGGCCAAGATTTGCCTAACCCACGCTCCTGTCATCCACCTGTGCGACACGGAAGAACAAAGTGCTAGTGCTGTTTGTGCTGCCCGCTCCAGGAGCGTGTAGCTGCTCACCAGCTGATGACCCTTTTCCCTCCCCAGGCCACTTCTCTGCCTTCTGCCGGCAGCAGGGAGGAAGCCCGGACCTGTTCCCAGCTCCGCTGGATCCCGGCACGAGGATGATAAGCTGCCCTTTGGCTTGGCAGATCTCCCTCCTCTCTGGCTATTTCTAACCTCCCCACCTGCTCCCTTCCGTTCTCGCAGGGCTGCGGCCTGTTGAGACTCAAACTAAAAAAAACCTCAGCGATTTGACCTCCTCTGAATACGCTTCTGTAGCTCTTAACTCCACAAAACCGAGCTTGTATCTGCATGGCTTGTGCTTGCGAAGCTACTTTTGCTGAGCTGGAGCTACAGAGCATCTGCTGGGGACAAAATCACTGGGTAAGCCCCGTGAATTCAAGCATGCCATTCCAGGCTGGCACAAATCCAAGGCCGTAATTGCTTTTCAGAAAGCAGATAACGAGGAAAAACACTAACGCCAGTGAAGCCGCCCCACTGGCAGCGTTATTACTCTGCTCTTCGTGGAGCCCCCAGACAAAAATCCGATGACAAATTCTGGAAAAGTCCTCCATTTGGGATGAGTACAAAGTTCTTCCTCCCCTTTTTTCAACAACTCTCTCATTTGGGACAAAACGTCCCAAACCAGGAAGGTGCGAACCCTCAGCCGTAGGTCAAAACATGAGTGCTATGCTTACAAAGCTAACCCCAGGGCAGGCTGCGGACTCTCCTTTGTGCTACCAATCAAGCCAAACATCCCAACCAGCAGCGAAAATTCCATTAAAAATAGCCCTTGATGAGTCCGTTCTGCTTAAAGGAGTCACGTTCTAAGAGGAAATCTGTGCCGTCCTGCAGTTGTAGGTATGTGGTTCAACACTCGAGCTCAACATTACAGGAGCCTCGGGCAGGTTTCCTGCTTTTACTGGAAATTCTCGGGACATCCGGATGACTGGGAATTTACTGATGTAGTACCATGAAGTATGGAGGGAGGGGAAACGAATTTATTTCAGAATGAAAAAGGAAAACACCCCGCAAAGCATTTCAGAACTAAGTCTTGAAATAGGATGTGAAGTGGTGTGCAAGATGCAGAAGCCAGGGAAGCAGCAGTGGCAGCTGAAGGAGTCCGGAGCGCCCGCTGGCCAGCGTCCCTCAGCCCAAGCCACGGCCAGCGTGCGCCGGCGGAAGAGGCTGTATTTAGATACATTTCTATTCCTCCTTTAAGAGTAAAAGCTGTATAGAGTGTCACGGTTCCAGGCAAAAAGTACCAAACTGGGAGAATTTTTATTATTCATCTATAAAACATAGCGTATTTTAAAGACAAGGTACATACATGCGAGCAAGCACTGACGCGCAGGGCCTCTTCACGCGGACACCCTCTTCTCCTTTCCCTTTGCTTTCTCCAGCTTCATTTCCTGAGCGCCGATCACTGCCGACATGGCTGAAAATAGCACCAAGAAGGGATTATCTGAACACCACCTTACGTTAAAATGATTGAGGCCTCAGGTGCAGACGCCTGAAGCTTCCTCACATCCTCCCGCACGTTACGCTGGACTTCTCGAGCCCTTAGAAATGCAGCCTGAGTTTGCAACGCTTGTAATGGATCAAAATAAATGCATTAGTTGTACCTTGTACGGCCCTGACACGTGTGCGCCGCACAACGTGGGGAAACAGTAATTTCCCACATCTGTGTGGTGAGACTTCAAGGGGAAACAGCCGGAACGTGCCGTGAGAAGAAGCGCAGATAAAAGGAGTTGGATCTCACTTGGCATCCTGCCACCACAGGAGTTTGTGAGCACTTCACTTCAAAGGCAGCAAGAAGAGAACCTGAAAAGTTCTCCAACGTCACTGTGGTCATCGCAGATTTAAAAAGAAGTTGAGGACGCAAGAACATGCTCCCGAGGCCTCTGCTGGGAAATGATGGGTTTGGAGTCTGCCGCTTTCAGCGTATCTTTCAGTTCCCGTGAAAGCTTGTTAAAAAATTCATTTAATTGGGCATGACAGCACAGGAGAGAACCCCTGACCAGCTGCCACGTTTGAAATGTTAAGGATCTCGAAGCTTATTAGATTTAAGGGGCTGAGCAACAGTGCAATGTGGAATTAATCTGATTATTCTCCCAGGAGCAGGATAACGTAGAAGTGGGTACTGCTAGTAAAAGAGGCACATCTAAAACTGACCTCATGCAGAACCACAGGGAGCGCTTTGGCAGGTAACAAGAACAAGAAGTGGGTTTTTTATATAACACAGGAATATTTTTGGTACATTTTGGCACCTTGTTTTGTTATCTGTCATGATTCCACCAGGTTTTGCAGGCTTTCCATCTCGTTGGGTAGCCTCCTGGGGGTAGTCTCTCTAGCTTCCATGGGCTGAGAAGCTATGAGAAAATTATTCATCCATACATTACCACAGATTAAGGAAAATAATAAAGGTCACAATAAAAAATAAAAAAAGAAAAAGGGTGCCATTGTAATAAAGCAGTCACGACAGCCTGGCTCGCTGGCCAGGAATTAATCAACTACCTTGAAACGATCCATCATCCTCACACATCATTTTGCGATGCTGGAAATCTCAGTTTTATCGCCCAAGAGCTACACGGACACATGTTTACCTCGGTGTTTTCAGTAAACCCCAGAACTTCTCTAAACTTGTTACAGGAACCACAACAACCATTACAAATATTAGTATTAGGCAACTATGTTGCCAGTTACTGCAAATATTGACGTTAAGCATCCCCGGAGTTTATTTACCCGAATAAAGCAATTTACCAGATCTTACATGTGGTTGTGTAGGGAATGAATCTTCTCTTTGTGCAGCCCCTTAATTAGCTGCGACACGTTACTCACAAAGCAGCACCAAGTGCAGGTGCCACAATCACGCACTGTAAAGGACTTTTATCAGTGAACGACGGTGGTGGTTTCTTACAGGGCTGCTGAATTTCACCTACGGTTTGTACCTCCCTCACTGCACTGCCTGGGCAGAGAGGCAGCCAAGCACTCTGGAGCAATAAACCGGAGCAGACTTACTTATCTGGGGGCCTGTGGCTGCATCCTCTGGAGAGCCAGCCTTCCCTGAGCACGGTCTGCGCTCTGGCGAGCTGCTGCGACCAGCTGCAAGGTCATCGGGCGACGAAGTTAGCAGCACGTGTACCGGAGACCTTTCTCTGTATCTCTCCTCCCGAGAGATTTTCTTGGGGGAGGACGTGTAACGAGGAGCTGCCGAGAAGATGGACGCGCCTCCTAGGAGATAGCCGAGCAAAGAACAACGGTCTGTTTCAACTCCCACAGTCTGTTTCCTTAGTCCTGGGACATCCTGAAAAGAATTCCGGGGGTTTCTAACAAACTCTCCTTGTTCAACTGCTTCTCAGGTCTTCTGTGTAAAAAAGTCACTGGCAGCTATTTTGGAAGCTGGGAAAAATCCCTGGGTGTTGCGGCAGCTTTGGCAGGAGGCTGGCAGTAACCACCCAGGAGATTTTCTTTAATACTCAGAAACATAAAAAGAGGATCTGTAGTAGTTACTCCTCAGGCCAAACAGAGGAGTTCTAGCTTGTGGCTTAAATACTAACCGAGAACAATTAAATACGTGTATGTCTGCAGGCAGTTTTCACAGTTTTTCTGCAAGAAAGCAGAAAGCGGCTAAGACTAGCATCTTCAAACCCCGATGCTCAAAGCCACGTCCTTGTGTTTCTGTTTAGGTCGCTGAATTCACGTCAGCGCATTTTAAAAGCTACTGACCACCCAGCACTCGGGAGGAAATCGACGGAATGCGGACCCGATTCCTCTCAGAAGCACATATTGAGATATCTGACTAAAGAATTCCAGAGGCTCCATTTAGGCACCAAAAATCTGCAGTATTATCCACGCTGATTTGAGAAGACCAGTCATGAATGACAAGCATGGAAGATGTCCATCTTAGGTGTGCTGCTATCAGCCTGCACGGAGCTGGTTTGCAACAAGATGCAGATTCTAGCGCATGGAGGCCTCGTAGCAACACCTGCTACGAGGTATTCGAGTAAACGACCTCAAAAAAGAGACCGTATTTGGACCAGGTTTTTTGTAATACTCTGCAATAATCCGATTTGACATAGGTATGGCACATAAGTGAAAACTTACCACGGGCTGTCGAGGGCTGGGTAACGTCTGGGGCCTGGAGATCTGCAGCATGCAAAGAGGAAGGATCCCTGCAAGCAACATGATGGCAAAACTTGGATCCCGGAAGCCTCATGCCAAGTTTTGGTAAGGGCAGCTAGACTCCCCAGTGAGAAAGGGATGCTCTCGTGGGGAATCTTCCCATCTCGCACAGGGAAATTAAAAGCAAACCATGTAAATAAGCTCCAGAGCTCCTTCTTAGAGAGATGAAAGTAACATCACAGCTTTGTTTCGCAATTCCCAGGAAGCTTTTAGCATTATGAATAAAACAATACAAACAAGCCCAGGGCTGACGCTGGATTTAAAAAAGCTTTAGAAACGGAATCTCAAATGAGTACTTGAAGAAGCAGGTGACTCAGGCAAGTGCAAGCGCTTCTCACCGTCCCTGGGCAGCCCTCTCCACGATGCCTTCAGTAGCAGAGTCGCTAGCTGCAGTCTCCCTGCATGGAAGAACACATCGCTGTCAACACCACAGCCAGCAGGATTGCTACATGTCAGGTTTTTAGAAGGTAAGCAGAGTGCAATGACAGGCACGTTCTACTAACAGCAAGGAAAAAGCATCATAAAATTGCTGCGTGAGTTCACTAAAAAATGTCTTATTAGAGTTAGGGTGAATTTAGACCACTGAAATAATGGGTATTTTGGGGAAATAAAGGACTAGATTTGTTATGAATACCAGGTAGTCATAAAGATGGAAGAAAGACAATAAATAACTAATATCACTGCAATCTTCCTTCCGGTTACTCACACAACAGAGCTTCTATTTAGCTTCTTCAGGCCCGGCCTTCTCAGAAGAAGGCATCCTATACTGCTCCTGAAGCACAGGAATAGCCACGTCCTAGCTTGGGAAGGGAATACAAGTAGGCAGCACCCCACAGAAGTAACAGCGCATTCCTTACCCTGTATTCCTCACGGCTGCTACAGGCGACTTCTTCCCGCCACTGCTGTCCTCCTTGCCAAGCTCTGCACGGGGAACGTCGTTGTCTGAGCTTGCTAACCCTCGAAGAATCCTCTTTAGATCCTGCAATGGCTCTCCCTTCAAAACGCCTGGCTTGGAAGGCATCTGAAAGAAAATCGTTCCGTTGCACAGTATTCCTAAAAGCACTCTCTTTTTCAGTTCTTACCTATGCTCATCCCAAGCCACCTTTTCCCCCCCTCTTCTCTTCTTACCAGGTAGAAACCAGGTGGATTTTCTGCAGTTAAGAAGTGCTGGAGGCTAGATCATGGTCAAAACGCTCTCTGGATACGCTTACGCTCTCACCTGGAGAGTGACCTGACAGAAACGTGCAAAGCTGCTAGCTGTGACTGAGGAGAACGTGGCAAACATCTGCCATGGATCCCGGCTATTCCTGCACAAACACAGCTCTGAGGACACAAGCAGGGTGTTTTCTAAGCACTCATTTCTCCGAGAGCTGAGCTGTCTGCAAATACAAACCACCTCATTGTCGCAGCCATACCCTGAGAGGAAGTGCAATGTTCTTCTCATTTCACTGATCAGGACTTGAGGCAAAGGCCTGCTTCAAAGCATCCTTGCTTTCTGTGAAGAACTGGATTTTTCAGACTGCTCAGCACTTGACACGTTCAAAGCGCTGCTCCTGCTGTGGGTGGAACTAGCTACAAACATTTTGCTAACAGATTTCCGTAGAAAAAAAAGAGCCGCTTCCAACGGGAACACGCTGCTTTCAGCAGAGCTTATATGGAGAGCAAATCCTCGGCTTCGTAATGGGTCAATGGGATACCGAGTCGGCCTGAATCCTTCTGCCCCACATTCCAGTTTAGAAGCCAGGCTAGCGACTACCCGGCGGAGTCTCTGTCTCAAGTGCTGGAGCTGCTTCATTTCCTACAGAGACTAACCGTGCAGGAACCGAGAAGGTTCAAGACCTTGAAACGAGTTCTCCTACAACCTGTTACGTCCTCACCACGGTACTACATGAAAATCTGTCCTTTTCCCTTCTTTATCCTCAGAAGTATGAATTACCTCAAAGAAAAGAGAGCGGGAGTGCCCGACGCTGTGAGGATTTCACAGAATTAACCATCCTCTGTTCTTTAACGTAAACGTTTGTCACCACATCAGAAAGTAAACCTGAATCTATTACTGAAAAATATCTGCAGTAATTTGTAGCCTCCTACAGATTTTGGATTAAAAAGTAATGAAAAGACCTTTACCGATTTCTGTGGGAAACAGATCAAGTGCCTCCTGGAGAATGATATAAAATCTATAGAAATGATATAAAATAGGCAGAAAATACCAAAGGTTTTTTTTTGCTTTTGCATGAAAGATCTGAGTTGATGTTTTCTGGAATGAAAAATTAGAACGATTCTAGTATCTAATTTAAATCTAAACGCAGATGTACAAAAACAAAGAGGAAGGAAGGACGATGATGCGTCTTTCAGGATAAAATTGGTCAAAATCAGTGAGGGCCAGCATGGAGAAAGATTCAAGTACCAAAAGCTCCCGCGGGTCAATCAGACGATGACATTTATCAGGAACTACGCACAAGTCTGCTTGCACCGCCAAAGGTACGTGATTTACAGCCAGAAACAAAGTGAAAACCAAACTGCTTACAGATCAGAACCTCAGTTTTTAACAACTTATACACGTTATTGGTGATACAGGTAAGATAAACGCCTATTACAATCTACAGAAGTGTTCACCGTCTGGTTGTTTTTAACTCGTATTTTGTCAACGGCCAAAAAAAAAAAAGAAAATCTGAAAGGTCACTAACGTACAAGAAGCTACAGAAAACGCTTTCGTCTTTGGGGCTAAGAATTCTCTCTCTGACACTCCCGCCGGATGCTCTCCCCTTGAGAAACTCCACGTTATTTCCACCCTTTGGAACGCGCCCGTTTCCCGAGCGGTTTCCCAGCTCGGGGCAGGTACTCACGGGAGGGGCAGAGCCGGCGGAGCTGGGGGAAGGTGGCACAAGAGCAGAATGCAGGGGGGCGACGGGCACTACGTGCCGCAGCTGGCCTGGAGCAGAAGCTGAGGAGTAGCCTGGGCCCTGCAGCTCCTGCGGGAAAACATCAGCGGGGCAGAAAAAGCCAGTAGAGCGAAGCGGAATCCACGGGTACGGACAGCAGGCCCTCTGTAACAGGGCATCTCTTTTATTTTATTTTACGCAGCACCCAAGTCTCCAAACACATCGCAGCGTTTATCAGGTGTTCTGTCTGGAACCCTTTTAGTGGCCGAAGTGGGTGTGAGAGCAGCAGTTTCACTGACTTTGAACCTGGAACCATTCGAGTGGAGGATACCCCAGGGCCACTACAAAATTCAAAGTCCCAAAGTTCTTGTACCTTTTTTCCTGCCTTGGGTCACAATTTCCTTTGTTGGAACGCAAGATTCCCCACCTTTGTCGTTGTTCACGTAAGGTGCTTTTTGTATCGCTCGCACGCATTTGTATTTTGACTATAACCTTTTGTTTCTCACTCAAAACTTACAACTGGGGCCGGTCACTAAAATGAACGAAAATTTCTTATGACAAAACGACCGTTCCAAGCGCACCGTTCATTTACAGCAGCAGCTCTGTTGCAGCCTTAAGTCTACGGTTTTAATTAAGGCAAAGGTAAAGAATACCCTCTATTAAACTCATGAGTAGAGAGCTTGGACTCAATCTACTGGCCAAAGTCTCTTTGCTTCTCAAAGAAACGGTATTTTTTTTGTGCTGCCTAACTAATCAGCATAAAATCCAACTCGGAGCCTGAAATTATGGACGTGTGCAGCAGCAGTGGGCTATTCCACGTTAAAAAATAGAAACGCTGCAAAACACAAACTTTTTAAAGCACTTTGCAATAAATAGGGCTAAACCTGAAGTCAGGACAGACAGCAGACGCACCGAATTTTATACCCGTGCTGCTCAGCAACGCACTTACTTTTAGATCTAAGGTATGCTGCAGCCTGAAGCGCATCACTTCCTGTTCCTGGCGCTGGATCATGCGCTGACATTCTGCAAACTGCGTGGATGCCTGCAGGAGAGGAGGAGAGGCGTTAACGGATTCTGCTGACTTTCTGTGGATCCCACCCGTTTTCTGTTCCATACACAGCCACCGAGGTACGCACAGACACTTCATTTTCCACAGAAACCCTGCAACGCCGTTCTTGACAGCCTTACAAAAGAACTGACCGGTTATATGGGCCTAGCAGCCGCACGCAGAAGGGAGCTGATCCTGTCAGGGACGGTCCCCGATCCACTGACCACCTCTGGGATTAGACAATTCAACTGCCCTACCGAGGCAAAACTATCCTCAAGGTTCTAACGGGGGTGGCTGAGAACTCTGCTGACCTGCCTTTGGTAAAGTTGTTATGTACTTTCTTCCTTAAAAGAAGAGAATATAACCTTTGGCTCTGAAAAGGAGAGGGTTGAATGATGTTGCTGTTTTTCACGGAGTGCTTATCAGGCTAGCAGAGACGCAGCTGTCAGCCAAAGCACAGGAGGAGGGAGAGATCTTGAGGGACCCGACTGTCGCACTCAGCTGAAAGCTCCCTTGAATTACCTTGTCAAGGGCCGTCTCCATCTTGGATATTTTTTCTTTCAAACGTTTGTCTTGTGATCTCAGGATCTCCAGTTCCCCAGCAATCTTGGTATTTTCTGCTGTAATATAGCTCATTTCTTGACTTAGTCTAGTCTTGTCTTCTCTGAGGTAATGCTTCTCCTGAATTTCAGATGAGGACAACAAAGTACAAGTCAAAAATTTGGACCCACCATCATACGTATTTGTTTTCTGCTTTTTTTTTTTCCCTCCTTGACAGGAATTAACCTTTAACCTCCTGAATTAACCTTTTCAGAAGCTTAAACTACTGCATCTTGCAGAAAGATGAGGTTTTACAACAAGAGGATAGGTCCTCTAAGGAAAATTCCAAACCAATGGACTGGTCCTGATGAAATAATATCGCAGATTTTAGAGCCACTTTAAGACTGAAATTTTAGGCTTCAGGATCCAAAGCCAGTAAAGAAGATACGAACAGATATGAATGATCATTCTGTAAACTCCAGCCATAGTTAACGTAATGATCTGTCACAGAAAACGCCAGAAAGACCTAAACATGCTCGACAGACCCTGATATATGGAGTTTACAGCCAGAACGGCAAAGAATGGCTTCGTAAAACAGAGGGGAAGCACTGTGGGGCAAATTCAGACTGCATTCGTCGACATTTTCCAAAAGAACCGATATGGAAGAGCCTGATTCTCATTGAAAGTAGAACTGTTCGTCCACGGAGAACAAACAGAAATTAAAACTCGTCTTCGTGCAGAAGGCTAATTTATGCAGTGGTGATAAACGGCAGTGGGAGGACAGGAAAGGTGCCCGTTACATCGAGGAAAACTCTCCTTGGTCCTTCTTGGGCCAATCACGCTTTTAGCCATGCATTTCTCCAAAGAAAAACTTCTCTACATTACAGTATTTTTACACAGAGCTCTTGTGACCTTAGCTGCATTTGTCATTGCCTCCTCCAAGAATTTAATCTTGCTCTGTAAGGCATCTATCTGTCCCCTCTTGGCTGTGATCTTCTTCTGCATTCCCGCTGCAACTCTCATTGCTGTAAAAGAGAAGGGCGACTCTCGGTGAACAACCCTGGCTATGCATTCCGAGCTCTGACAACAGACCGCAAGTTATCGGCAACACGTTCGAATAAGGAAGTTGAACCACGGTCCCGCAGCGGCTTATGTGTGCAAACCCGCCCTCAGAATCAGCAGGGGTTTTGCCCGAGGTAGTGACACCAGACCCGTCACACACAGGAGACGAGGTGACAGCGTTCCCTGGAAACACGCCTAAAGGCCGCCCGAGTAAACTCAACCCATGGTTTCAGTTTTACAGAATGTAGTAGATGGTAAAAGAAGAATACGCTGTCATCTGCAATATTGTTTTCTTTACTTCACAAAGTGTCTGGAATATTACTATAGCACCCATGGAGAGATAAATACTTTTAAGAATCCTATCATGTGAAAGGCAAACGTGTGCAGTTTTGAGGAAGCTCAGTCCAGAATTACCATTGCCATCAGATCCCTCGATAGCCTTTAGAGCAGTCCTGGTCTGTGCCACTTCAGCTCGGGCAGACTTCACCTGCATTTTCAGTCTGCGTGCCGTGTTTTCCTGGTAATCCCTCTTCAAATTCTCAAATCCCTCTGGTGAGAGTAAATAAAGATTGAAATTAATAGTGACCAAAAAAATTATCGTTCTTCTGGACTTACTGAACGGTCACCTACTCTCTTTAAAGGAGTACGACATTTTCAGATTGCTAGCACGTGAAGCAAATAACATCCACTGCTAACACACACACAACTAGTAGTTTGTGGTCCTGCACGTCAGCAAAAGTTCCTGTTTCACCAGAGACAAACGTGTTCTTTGGCTGCTTGCCCAGGCGACTGTTCAACAAAGTGATATAAATCCACACTTGTACGTGCCCGCTGCTGGAACCACAGGTGATTACTGGGATCCACCAGCGCTCTTAAATAACACGCAGGAAAAAGGGCTCGAGTTTCTCTTCTGTGCTTTGCCCAATCTGCTTCTTTGCTCTCCAGAATCAGGCTGTTTAAGGATTTTTGCTCACGGCAGGGAGCACAATTGTATCGCCATCACTCTGTGCCGGCATCCCCAACCAAGTCACAGCTCTCTGAAGCAATGTGACCGTCCCGTGCTGGCAGGGAACCTTCCGCTGCACCCGCGGCCATATTTGGATTCCGTAGGCCAGTGGCTCTTTTATTTTTAACACCAGCCCAAGTTAGCAGCTATCGGAGCCCGGCTAAGTGAAGGCTCCCTACCTGCAAGGCCAGCCAGCTCACTCCGACTGGCCTGGAGTTCATTCCTTAGCTGCTCTTTTTCCAATTTCACATCATTAAGTGCACGGAGCCTCTCAGCGCACGTGTTGACCAGCTGAACCTTTTCCAGCTCCAGCTCACTCAGTCTCGACTCCATCTCCTGTACTCTGGCTCCTTTCTCATCCTTTGCAATCTACTTACATGAAAAAAGAATAACTATGTGTAACACATGTAATTATATTAAATAACCACAAAGATGCGCAGACTTCATCAGTACTTTAAACGTCAGTTGTCAAGAGAACAGTTTGGGGCAGGAAAGAAAAACAGAGCCAAACAGACAAACGACTTTTGTGAAAATTGCTAATCCTGGCAAAAAGGGTAGGAGAAAATCTGACGTGAGGGCTTCACAGCACGCTTAACTTTACTACGTGTACGACAGGAAAATTCCTTCCATCCTCTCCTAGCGGGATCTCCATATTTACTCCTGATGCTCAACAGAAGAGGATGACATTCCCTATCTGGAGTGAATTTTTTCCGCAGATGCCGTAGCAGATCCTGTAATTCTTGTCTGCGAAATAACCAGTTACAGCGTCCTCAGTCTGGCGCTCCGAGCGCTCGCCATCTGCTATTTCTCAGTAACACCTTGTGTTTCTGGTTCTGTTACCGGAGGGGACAATGGTATCACTGAGGACAGCACGTTACGTTCCAGCTTTCCCAAGCCCTTTGGCAACTGCTTTTCACCAGCGCCTCAGTCACCTGTGGGGGTAGTGTGAAAATATTCTCCTTCTCGGCCCACTAACTCTTTCAGTGCTGGCAGGACTCAAGGTGCCTGACCTGCTTTAAAACTGCAGGATTAGCACATTCAGACAGATGTAAAAACAGAGAACATTTGCTGGCTTACAGAGACATAAACACACCATCATTTGCATACCTTAAGTTCTTCTGCTTTGCATTTCCAGGCATTTCTTTCTTTTATAAGCTGAGCCTTCTCGACCTGCACAGCTCCCGCAGTTTGACTGTGCCGGCCCACGATCTGGGTCATGGTATCGATTTGCTTCTGGAAGATCTCAACAATCCTCTCCTTCTCTAACACCTGCAGCTTCAGCGTTTCACACTCCGACTGCACGCTGGGTAAATGGGCCTCTTCCTTCCTCAGGGGCCGGAGCTCCTGCGTCCTACTGCCAAGTTGGGAATGGAGCCTCTTCATCTCCTGACTTGTAACCTCCAGAGCTCTCTCCTTCTCCTGCAGACAGGCTCTCAGACGTGCTGCTGCCTTCTCAGCACGCTCCAGATCGACCTGTTTGGCTGCAAGATCTTCTTGAACTTTACGGAGGGTTTCCTTGGTTGACTCCAGCTGGACAGTCAAAGAGGAGATTCTTCCCACGCTTTCATTTTTTTCCTTAACTGCGGCCACCTGAATAACAGCAACAGAAGGATCAACCAAGAGAATGGGTTATTTTAAGCTTCAGAATTTCCTGTCGCGTTCCTGGTTTTCTATAGTTTATCTTAAATATCTGAGTTTCACTGGAAATAAGGTCAGCACGGTCTGGTCTACGACGACTGTGTGATTATTCTGGTTTTCCTTCCTTTCTCCATTAAAAAAAAAAAAAGTTTTGCTTAGAATATTGGGGTTTTCATCATAGAAAAATGTTAAAGCAAAGTAAAAAAAATGAATAAAGCAGCAATGTTAGTCTAAAATTTAGAGCAGTGGGGGCTAAAGAACTTTAAGTGTTAAAACTCAACGGACTGCACTGAAAGTTGGACTAAAAATGTACCCGAGTAATTTATTACCGATTTTATTCCTGCAGGCAGCAATGTGCACCATTTCAAGCACCAGGTACTGTGACTCAGGACAAAACAGAAGAAAAGAAGGAACTTCCTGGTGGGAAGATTGTCAAGGAAAAAGAAGGGATTGAGAAAACGTAGAAGGATGCATGAGGCAGCACAAGCCTGCGCTTTGGTAGAAAATAAAGGAATGAAGTTGGTCTTTACCGATAACGCAGCATTTCTATCCCGCTGCAGGCGCTCACCGACCTGGCGCTCCGTTTGTCTGTGACATTCCGCCCTCGTTTCCTCCACGCTGTTCTCCAGGCGCTGCAGCTGCCTGTTTTTGCTGTCTAGTTCTCTCCTCAGCTGGTCAATGGTGACGCTGCTCTCTGTGTGCCGATCCCAAACCCGCCGGTTCTGCTCTTTTTCCAGACTTAGTTCTATCTCTTTTTTGTGAAGTTCAGTCTACAAGAAATTACAATTACGGTCATTTTCCTCCCTGAATCACACGTAGGATTTTTTTTGTTCTTTCTGTTACCATCAGCAACATTCAATTACACGATTACAGATCTGAACAGGGACTACTGCAGAAAACAAGAATATTGGCTAAACTGGGCTGAACCTCCTACATGTTTTCCTGCAACGAAGCATTCACTTACAACTTTATATATTGCTGCTCTCATTAATTCTAAGGGGGCCGATGCACTTTGGCAACAAGCAACGTGCAAATCTGAACACCAGCAATAAGGAGAGGTTTCTACAAAGGAAGATCCTTTTTCCAAGACTATCACCGGTTTTTACCACTAATTGATGAATCCGCTCATTCAGATTTCCAGATTCCTGGCTGCGTTGATCCTGATCCGTCTGAGCCTCAGCTACCTCAGAAGGAGCTAGGTGCAACTGCTTCTCCAGATCTTTGACCTAGAATAAAGACAAATATTCATCAAGAATTATCTTAGTGTATTCTAATCATCGGATTTCTTCTAGTTCTCTTCTAGGTTCTACTCGAGAGATGTCCAAATGTCATCTTTGGGCTCGGGAGTTAATCCCTGGGTGTGTTCAGAACTGTGCTGTCCTCTTCTAGTGATTAAGCTCAGTTTCACTGCAGAGTTAAGGGAGGTTCCTGAGAACCAACTGGCTTCCGCCCCGGCCCGCAGCTCTACAAAAATGCTCTTACCTACACCGTAATCATTGAACGGAATAGGAAAAGAGCCACTTTAGAAAAAAATTCAAGCTCCTCGCTTGACGTGCAGTACTACTAGTTAAAAAGAGCCAATATACTGTGTAAGTAGAACGCAATTTGTAAGGAATCAGTATAAAAGTACACACCGTTTCCTACAATGCTCTGCAAGCGAACACTTCAGGACAACTGTCTTAGCTACGGTGTCTCCCTGCCAGAGAAGCTGGGGAGAAACACGTACTGTAAAAGATGTACAGTTGTAAAAGGTTTTTTTCTAGATGCTCTCTCACACCTTCCCAGGAATGACTCCACATAACGGACGGAGATCAAATGACCTCCAGCTATCTTCTTGTTTCTCGCTGAAGCCTACCTTAGCAATTCAACGGATTACACTTCCGATTCAAAAGCAATTTTTATTGGACCGAGTAACATATTCTTTTATAGATCCACAGACCCAGTGTTTTCTGGAGCACGCGCACACCATGGCCTGCACATCCCTGCCACGTCATTTTCTAACCTTTTGGATCAGAGACCATCAGCCGTGCCAAACTTCACGGCCTCCCTGTGACCCGAACTTTCCTTTTCCAACAGTACGCAGGAGGATGCCACCATCCTCCTGACTTGTAATCTAAGCTGGATTTGGATCCATCAAGCATTTCTGCATGGGGCAGCTCTGCTAAGTTTTAAAGGCAGCGGTAAGCAACTGTTTTCAGGTTTTCTAAGGAAAACATGAATTATCTTTCACCAAAAGTAAGACGAAATTTAAAGCAGCAGATGCGATACAGAAACACGATATAAAACAGAGCAGCTAGTGCCGTGGCAGAGATTCTGTGGCGCGACTGTAAGACGGTCCCTCCAATTGTCCGCAGTAACTCCCTGCTGTACTACCTGGAAAAAAAGCTGGTCTTCAGGGAGAAGTGGGGTTTTTCTGAAGCAAGCCCTTATCAGAAGACTTCCCTTAAGCATCCGGAACATTTCAGACATCCACATATCCAGTTCTACCGGCACTAATGCCGAGACACAAATCCATACACACCTTGTCTTCATACATCCTCTTAGCTTCTCGTAACTCAGAATGCAGCTGAGAAACTGTAGATTCCAGGTGACTACCTTGATGGGCATGCACTGAATTTTGGGTTCTTGTTTGCTCTCTAAGAAAAGTGTGAGGTGGAGAAATGAGAAACCATAAGAACCATGAGAACGTGAAACATTTGTGGTCACTGCAATCAGTGTGACCACTGAAACTTCTTGCTTTGAAGTATCTTTATTATTCACAGTGGGATCACATCAAAATTACACCTTCTTACTGGTTTATTTGCTGACATCTCTCTCACATAAAATTCAGTCAAGTGAAATCATAGAACATCAGGGGTTGGAAGGGACCTCTGGAGATCATCGAGTCCAATCCCCTGCCAAGCAGGACCAGAGAATCTAGGGCAGGTCACCCAGGAACGCATCCAGATGGGGCTTGAAAGTCTCCAGAGAAGGAGACTCCACAACCTCTCTGGGGAGCCCCTTCCAGT